>JABCKT010006512.1:0-72365 GCA_018858115.1 Tephrocybe rancida
CAGCAAGACTGCTGCTGCCAATGGCGCGGCATCGTCCTCGAGGAATAGTAGAAGAACTTCGTTCGAGGAAATTCCAGCTGAAGATCGTCCTGATCCGCGTCCCTTCAATCCGCGTCCCTTCGAACAGCTAAATCCTCTTCCGCCGCTATTGAGACGAGCTGACGGCCAAGATAGACCGCTTCCTGTCCTTGACTCGCTCGAATACCCGTTCCGCAATCTAAGGCTCCTGGGAAGGAGCAAAGTGGCAGGCGAAGTCATCATCACTTATATCTTTCTGGGAAAACGTCTCTCAATGGCCTCGAACCACATCAAAACATATTCAACGCTATCCGACGGATTTACGAATTCGCTGGAGTTCCGAAGACACTTTGTTGGTTTTTCCGTTTGGGAAGGTTGTTTCATTTATGAGCTACCTCAACAAGTAGGCTCAAAAGGTGTGTAACATCGGCCCTTCCATGGTGCCCCACCCTGAATCCGTTTCCAGGAATTAAATATTCCACTGGTATCACCAATCAAATACGGTTCGGCCCCTGATGACTAGTCTCATACCCACATCGACGAATGACCCACCTTGTAGTCCCGGTGGGCCACAACCTAGCATTTTACGCGACCTGCCCCACATGGACGAACTTACAAGAAGGTTTGGTTTTGGTTTCTCAGAAAACCAGCCTGGATGTTTTCAGATTATGACGCAGACAGTAGCTCTGGATATCGCCAAAGCTGCTCATGTGACCCCAGCAGAATTTTCACGACATCCGCTGCTTTCAAGAATCACTCTAACACTTGCAGCGTCAACAAGCAGAACCTCTGGTCTGATTGGCTTGCAGTCAAGAAAAGCCGTGAAGCCAAAACGGCAGCGCAGATTCAGCAAAACAGCGACAACGCCTCTAGCAGTGTTCAGGCTGACAATGTTGAAAATATTACGGCGGTGCGGCGACTACCGTAATCATTTTAACCAGAGCACATTTCGTCTAATATTTGTTACTTGGGCAGGATCATTCCAGCAACTCGGTCATGGGCCATTTTGCCAATAATCAGCTTTCCGAACCTCTTCAGCCCCCTTCCAAAAGGTCTCGGAGGGCCACAGCACGCCTTCTTACAGGAGACTATGTCTTGAATGATCCAGAACTTCAGGACATCCTCCCAGTCCCCCTTCTTGCTGTAGACCCTGAGGATGATAGCATCGTCGTCACTCCTCCAGTGGACAGTGTCGAACCTCCCTCACCCCACAATATCGTCGACACAATTCCAAATGCATTTGGTGTATTCCGCCGTTATACTCGATCTCGCCCTAGTGGCTTCTCCGAGCTGCATGACCCCGATTCCCAGGTGAACCTTGCTACGCTGTCCGATATACGAGCCCCTCCAGCTGGAGAGGATCCTCCTGATCGCGACTATGCCCCTTTTCCCAATAAATCAGCCTTCCTTCTGTCCGACTGGTTCTGGAACCACGGCGGACAGAAGTCCAAACAGAATTTTCAACGACTTCTGAAAATCATAGGCAGCCCGGAATTCAAGCCTGCTGATATTGCTACAACTAATTGGCGACGTCTGGACCGGCAACTTGCTATCAATGATTGGAACAAGGAAGAATGGCAGAACGAAGATGCTGGTTGGATGGAATCAAACATCCATATATCAGTTCCGTTTCATCGAAACACCGACAACCCTGGAAATCGCGACTATACTTCCAACGGGTTTTATCATCGTTCGCTTGTTTCTATCATCAAGGCAAAGCTCACCCTGAAGAAGGATGACGCAAGGTTCTTCCATTTAGAGCCATACGAGCTTCTCTGGCATCCAAATGAGGACCAGCAGCCTCAAACACTTTATGGAGAGATGTACTCGTCCCCGGCATTCCTCAAGGCTCATCGGGAACTACAGGACTCACCCGCCGAACCCGGATGCAGCCTTCCACGTGTTGTTGTCGCTCTGATGTTCTGGTCGGATGCAACACACTTGACTCAATTTGGGAGCGCCAAAATTACGCCATTATACATGTATTTTGGGAACGAGTCCAAATACAGGCGCTGTAAGCCTAGCTGCAAGCTTGGTGAACATGCTGCGTTCTTTCAACAGGTCAAATTCTATTATCCGCTCCGAGAATTCCAATTTAACCTCATTTTTAGTTACCGGATTCATTCAAAGATTTCGCCACTCGCTGGACAGGTGGCAAGAAGGTGAGCGCGGAGTTCACGGCTTTCTGCAACAGGGAGTTTGCACATGAGCAATGGCGTATGTTGCTCGACGATGAATTCCTTCTTGCGTACGAGCATGGTTTGGTCCTTGATTGGATCGGCGACGGTCAAAGGCGGAGGTTCTATCCTAGGATCCTTACCTACTCCGCTGATTACCCAGAGAAGTGCGAACTACTGAATCCTTCATATGCCATTGCTGATGGATTCCTCCCTTGCAGGGTTCTCATGGCAACCATCCGACAATTGGGTGGATGTCCCTGCCCTCGTTGCAAGATTCCCAAGAAGAATATCCATATGATGGGCTCCGATAGTGACAGGGCAGCCAGGATCAACCTTGAGCGTCGGGATGATGGGGACTGGCGTAAAAAAGTAACAAAAGCCCGCCAGTCGATCTACGGAAAAACCAACTTTGCTGTAGACAGCGCAGCGGTTGAGCGAGAACTGAAGCCTGAATCACTGGTCCCAACCTTGGTGCGGTGTCTCCTTTGAAATAAATTGATGTCCATTTGACCTTCATATAGAATGCCTTTTCTGATCGCCTTCAGAAGTTTGGGCTGCCCTGGCCATCTATGTTTGTTGTGGACCTCCTCCACGAGATCGAGCTTGGTGTCTGCAAAGCATTGATAATACATCTGCTTCGTATACTGGACTCTGTTGATGAAAACCTAATGCATGAATTGGATCGACGGTGAGTCAGATCTCAGTGCCTGTGATGACTCAAAAGTCAACTTATCACCGCGACGGTGCTAGCTTCCGTGCAGTTCCAACATTTGGCCGCGACACCATAAGGCGATTCACAAGTAACGCCTCGGAGTTGAAGAAAATGGCTGCTCATAATTACGAGGACCTTATTCAGGTAAGGCTTGTGTAAATCTATTTTTTCATCGCAAGCTAATCTCTATCAGTGTATGATCCCCGTTTTCGATGGTTTACTATCTGATGATGCCCCGAATTTTCTGAACCGTGCCATCCTTAGAATCTTGTTCCACCTTGCACATTGGCATGGCCTCGCGAAGTTGAGGTTACACAGCAGCAGCACACTGGACCTATTAGACCAACAGACTACTGCTCTCGGGGATTGTCTCCGTGAATTTCAGATCAAGATCTGTCCGGCGTTCTCAACCCGAGAGCTTCGCCGAGAAGCAGTTGCTCGAGAGCGGAGAGCTGCAGTTAAGAAGGCTGCTTCAAGCTATATAGCACCACCCCGGGCATCGGGCGCAGCACCAGAAGTACCCACTACTGGTACACAAGAGGCAGGAACGGTGAGCTTGGAGTTCTGAAAAGGTTTGGTCACGCCACTGATATTGATTACTACAGGACGGGGGTCCAGGATCAGTGCCAGCGATGCAACCAGGGCTGCCAACGCCGCAAGTGCCAGAACCGCCAGTGCCAGGAGCAGCAAGCCACGCAACAGTGATGGTACGTCTAAATTTCAAGAGCTCTTCTCGCTCCCATGGCTTACATCCGGACAGCCTGCGGGCGGTACCGCAGAAAAGCGACAGACGGCCCGCAAAGAAAGAAAGTTCAGCCTCTCCACGTACAAGTTTCATGCAATGGGTGATTATGTTTCTGCCATCAGAACATTTGGGACAACGGATTCTTACTCCACGGAAATTGTAAGTCTAATGGTATGTGGTCCGGAATTGTCCTCAGGCTGATGATACAATTCAAGGGCGAGCTCGAACACCGCGTGCCGAAAAGCAATTACAGAAGAACCTCGAAGAAATCTTATCCCCGCCAGTTGGCTCAGATGGATAAAAGACAGAGCCGCTTGCGACTTTTAGAAGAAAGGATGAACCAATCCAATCATGGAGCTCGCGCTTCCGATGATCAGGACGCCATCTCTGCATCGGCCTCTGCGTCACCCGCTGATCCAGCAATGCGCTACCATATCGGAGTATCAGAGCATATCAAGAAAGACATCCGTATCTTTATGCAAGAGAATTCAAGTGATCCCTCTATCACAGTGTGTCATTTGTTGTTTCGTCCATTTGCCAGGATCTAACGGACGGCCACCTACCTTAGCACTTCTACAACGACCTACAAAAACATCTGCTACCACGCCTCAAAGCATCACTCAAGATACCCCACAATTCATCCATTCCTGTTGACCGAAGAGATCCTGACCGGGAAAGGGTGTTTTACCAGAGCGATGCTCTCTATGAACACAACATCTTGAGGCTCAACTATACCACATACGATGTTCGAAGAAGGCAGGATGTCATCAACCCCAAGACTGATCACCGGGATATCATGCTTCTTCGATGGCCCACTGCTGCTAACCGGGACCCTACCAAACATCAGTATCGCTATGCACGTGTCTTGCGAATATTCCACGTCAAAGCCATCTATCATGGGCCAATGAGACAAGAACGTGTTGCCCATCGTCTGGATTTTCTATGGGTTCGCTGGTTTGAGATGGGTGATGGGCATGATCTGCCTGTTTCTGCTCGCTGGTCTGAGGAGCATCTAGGTCTTGACCAATTGAAGTTTGCTCCAATTTTTGATAATCCAGACGCTTTCGGATTCATAGACCCCAGTGATATCATACGTGGCTGCCATATTGTTCCCAGGTTCTGCTCTTCGCAGCCACACAGTGACGGAAAGGGAGCCTCGGGCCTGGCAAATGACGGGAGAGATTGGTGCACATATTACGTGAACAGGTTTGTCCAAAGTAGTTTCTATCTCTGCGTCGGGACCGATGAGGCGTTTTCAGATTCGTCGACAGGGACATGCTTATGAGATATCACTGGGGCTTGGGTATTGGGCACGTGTTTACCAGAGGATATTCCAATTCGGTGGAATTGGACGCCCCTGCAAGGTAATTATCAACGCTCACTTTTGTCATCTCTATACCCAATTTCCAATTTGACACCAACAGCCGCACGCGGCGCTCGGAGATTCTGGAAACGCCACTGCGACAAGCCGCGACCAGCGAAGCCAGCGACTCAACGGAACGACTGGGAGGTCCCTTGGACCAGCAAGAGATGGACTCAGAGGATGAAACTGACCTGGACTATTCAGATAGTGACGGCGGGCAATCGTCTTCAGAGGGTTTCAACTCTGAGGAGGATGATAACTTTGATGAGATGTATGATGAAAGCGACTTGGACGATGGAAATCTTTAGGCTCTTTGGCTCAGATAGTAGATCCTCGTTGGCAAGCATTTTCGTCAAGACTATTCGTGCTCAAGAAATCTGATCCTTTTACAGGTCGTTGGCATCCTTGAGTGAGCGTTGGATGTTACTATGTAGGATCTGTTTCGCTGCGACTTTTTTCGCAATATATCGTGGACTTCAATGCCAGCATACTACAATGTCCCGTCATGCGCCGGCGAGCTTCAAGCCCATCCTATGTCATAACATGAAGGACGGATAAATCCATAAGGACTCGGAGCCTCGTTGTAAGCTGAACAACTGTTATGCATACGTCGAGACTCGGAGTGATCATATTTTGACCCACATTCTCCCGAAATCGATTCGCTCATTGGCCCAAACCACCTACTCTGACATGAATCAAGCCTTCAAGCTTTTTAAGTCCAAAGAAGTATGTGCCCGTCTGCCTGTCGCTCGAGTTTTTCATCGAGATATCGGCCCCCCCGCTCGACAACGTTCAAAATCATCTTCCACTGCGTATTAGTCGTCCGAGTCACCTCCTGAAAACTGCTGATATTGGTATCAATCGATGCCTCTGGCCATACTAACTGGCATTGGTATACCTTCCTTCCCTGCAACAAGCCACTGCGTACTGCTGCTCCCCAGCTTCACGGTGACGGTCGTGACTCGTCAAGAACCGAGGACTTGGAAGCGGTTGTTGATGCATTGATGGGATCAGATCAATAACCAAATGTCAAGCCAATTCATTAGTCTTCAACCGACGTCTAGTACCAAACCTTGGATGTCAGAACTCCTTCCTTCACCCCCGGAGATCTGCAGTATGAATCCAGCTGGAGCACGTCCAACTCTCTTGACTCCCTCGGGAATTGCTGCTGCATCTCTCAATAATTTGAAGAAATCGGTCCCTTCTGCTGTGCGTCAAACAGCCGCAAGGGCCATTTTGCGCCACGGAATACATTTGACCGACCACACGGAGGCCAGGAGGACCAACGGCCTAAGCTCACTGTATATTCATCTACATGGTCGTGGAGATATCAATGGGGTGGAGCTTCGTGAGCAGCGACAGGTAATCGCTGACTTACAGGACGATGTTTTGGATGCGGTACGTTTTGAACGAACTAACTACCCATTTGTTCTCATTATCTATCTTTAAGATTACAGCACTCGACCGGGCAGACGGTGGTATATCTACTCTTCTGCGCTCTCCTGGCTTCCAGCCTTCTATCAATATGGGGGCTGAGAACGTCACCGTTGATTTGATTGTGTCTCCTCGGGAGCTGTTAGAGGCCGAGAAGGAATTGTCGAAGGCTCTTGCTCTCATTACTCAAAGCTTTGCTCAAGATATAGTCATTCCGCATATGTTCCGTTTCAATCAAAGGTGCATCATTGAAGGCGTTATCGCTCCTCCAGCCCCTCGTACGTGCCACTTTGCCTCTATCAGACAACAAAGAAACATTCTGAGCTACGACATGCTATAGCGGAGGGTCAGTCCTTGAAGCTTAAGGGAAACTCTCATCTTCCGGCTGCCGTACCCGAAAATGGAATCAACGTTCGTTGTCAATGCCGCCCAGGGGGTGCACGAGAGCTACTTCAAGACATGGCCATTGCAGACATGTCAACGAGAACCCCGAGCAACCTGCCCACTGTAGCGGTACAGGATCGACACCACCTTCACGCCAATGTGACTCTTCGAGCCCGTAAAGGTGGGCGCCAAATTCTGATTTGTCTACCTATGGGCCATCTAACATTACTTTGAATCTAGGGCATGACAGCGACATTATCGATGATGGGTTCTCTGGAGCTCTCATTAGCATTGGTCCTCGTACCGATGCTGTTCTTGATCGATTTCAACTGCAGGCTCAAGAGATACCAGCACTTCGGGTCCTTTCTCAGTCTGAGCGGAGCAGTAAATGGGAGGAGGTGTTACGTAGTGAGAAATTTGCCTACAGTTATGAAATTGCCTCCACCGTATCAGAGGCTATGTGTGCCGATTTGGGGCTTTCTCGTGCTCGCACCAAGGTATGTAGCAAAGCTCACATTGAAATCATTGCGCATGCCCTAAATATATCACTCAGGTCCAACCTAGACCTCGACTTTCTACTTTGACTTTGATTCTACTGGCTCTTGTGGGTGTCGCCGTTGCTCTTGTGTTGACGTCTTGAAGAACTTGCCAGTGGCGCACGCTGGTGATAAAACTTACGTTTAGTGACGATAGATAGCTTACAATTATCCATTACATCTGTATGGATCCGTAGCTTAATAGTGAAAATTTATGTAGGCCATTTCAGCAGCACAGCCCGGGGAGTTAGTGTTAAACGTTGGCCAAGTGTTATCCGAAACGTTTCTGCAACTTTTAATTTAAGTTCATTTCTTTAGTCATCCCGCCCATCAACAGCCTGAGACTCGGACTCAGATCAACAAACGACCGTAAGTGTTTGAGCTCAGACCGTCACGACAAATTCTCTGTACCAGTGACCGGTGCAACTGACTGCAGCAGGACTCGGACCTACTTACATCTACCTCGGCTTGATATTCCTGTAAGCATGAGATTTCCACAGGAGCTCATTGAACTCGTTGTCAAGAACATCGCCTCAGCTCAGGATGGTGACAGCGCTGGGGACCTTCGCGCCTGCCGCCTGGCACACTCTTCATTCGCAGCGCCATGTCGGAAACATATTCTTAGAAGAGTGATCTGTAGATGCTTCCCAGGCCGATGCCAGGAGTTCCTGTCATTCATTTTTGGCACCCCAAACATTACTACTTTTATCAAGGAACTGGCTATTGTCGCCGTTGGCGATGGCCTTGGGGTATCTGCACGGCTGCCACGCCATGAGGTCCCAGAAGGTCATCCACACAATGGGATTTGCCTCGACATGCCCAGATGCCATCATATCCCACCGATCCTTACCAGCCTAAACGCACTGGCGTCCGTCGAGCTCAGGGGTTTTAAGCCAGGTCACTTCAACCCTTCGCTGATTTCATCCCTGCTCTTGACTCTCCATTCTGAAACAACTCAACAAGTCATTCTTCGCAATGCGCACCTTCCGTTTCCATTGGTTTCTTCTATCCTCTCATTAATCCCCATCGTGGTGATCAGTGAGCTGGTCGTATACCAGCCGCGGGCCGACATACATACTCGACTTGGTGAGTCGGGGTCGGGGGAGGCTATCCTGACGGACCTGTACGTTAAGGGTAAAATCCCAGAAATCATGTTCGAACCTGGCAGTTTTGGATTCAACATCAGTGGCATCAAGGCATTGAAGGTGGTACGTTCTGCCAATGACGGGCAGAAACACCAACTGCCCTTGCTCCTCCAGGCTCTTCAGCATTGCCTAGAAAGACTGTCGATTGTCTGCTTCCCGCTCCATACCAATCACCGTAAGCCGTACTTCAGAGGTCGATGCTCCTATCATCAAATTGACTCGTCTGGTCTCCAGCAGCAATCCGTCTAGACAAACTTGTCTGTCTGAAATCCCTTGAATTTACCGATTCTATAAACCAAATCGCGTCGCATGCATCGACACTGCTGCGAGGGCTCAATGCATCTCACTGTTCTCTTGAGATCGTCGGGCTAATAATTGTCATTTCGAATGAACTCCTCGAGTCGGACTTAGAGTCCTCCCTGCAGATCTTCTACAAAGGGGTATTTGCGACGCTGGATTTTTCACTGAACAATGCAGTCAAACGCTTGAGTGCTTCCCTGAACATTTTCATTGAGGTGGTTGCATATCTCCCACCGCCTACTATCAAAGGGGACTGCAGCCTTGCTTGTGCATACGGTACAGTGCAGGAAATCAAGTATGGGCAAGGAATCATGCAATGCTTTCCTGAACTTCTCGCTACCGTGGCCGAAAGATTTACTGTGACGTACAAGGTATGCTTATTTCTCCATGAATCTAAACACGGCGCTAACTTTATCTTCGCCTTCCGTAACATAGAAGAGATATATTGTTTCTCGTCTGGACGAGTCGGACATGGACACCGTCGATGCTAGCACTTATTATTGACCTACATGACATAGTTCTAGCAGCTACGCTTCAAAATGAATCAGGATTAGCTCGGATATGATCGCTGATCAGTCTGAAGGTTACTATATAATTTGTGACGGTAGTACCTGATGATCCAACCTGCTGCAACACGCCTTACACTTCAGTGTAGTGGAATGGTTGGATCGTCATTTTTATCATGAGAATATGGGTTTGACTGCCGGGAATTCAATTCCCGGCACTGCTGGCATCGAGTTTCAAAAATTAACAAGTTTTTGGCGTTCTCGGCCCGGACGAGTTGATTGTCACAATGCAGTGCGTGGCATCGTCACGCATACTACTCAACTTTACGACTCTCCGTCACTCACTACAGCGCGGGGCCGCTCTTTCAATTCTTGGGGCGTGGTGTGAGGCCGGGGAGGGGTTCGCGCGGGCGGCGTCAAAGGGGGGAGCTTGGGGCATCTACGGAGGGGGACGAGGGGCGCTGGGGATTCAGACTCTCTTGGAGGAGCTGAGACCCCTCGGTGCCCCGCAGAAGTAGTAACCGCCAGCCAACTCGATCACGGCTCCTCGCCATGCTTTTGGAGAGCAGGGCGGGAGGCTTTTCAGACATTGATGTGGACACATGCCTGTCTCTGACATCTATATCTATATCCTGCTGCCCCGTCAAACGACTCGAATTTTGACCTCCAGTTCCATTACCATTGCCTTCCACCCCTCCCACTTCCCCCCACTTCCCCTTATGACAACTGTGAGAACTTTCCCTATTCTATCACCCCGTTAAATAACTCTCGCAAACGCTAGCTCCTAGCTCCGTTACCTTATGCCCCACCTATTTCTCCGCCCGCTGCTCAGAAGATTGGAGCCGCCCAAGTCCGCTGCAAGTATGTCGGATGCGTACGGATGCCAGGTGGGCTCCTTCCCCCCCCTTCCATAAAAGGTTCGCCTCAGAAGCTGCAACGCACCCGGCTTGGACCTCTTGACTTCCCCCGGTCCCCGCCTGAGTCCCTACGCCCTGCAGCCCATTCTTCCGAATCCCACTTGCGCTACGAACCGCAATTTCAGCTTTTCGCACCAAGTTCAACATCTATGGCCTCATTCTCTGAATATTTGGAGGTATGCCACTTAGAGTCCGTTGTGCGGTCCAGAATGCTAACAGCGAACATGCCCAGCCCCTCCTCGAGGCCATCCTTCCAGCTCCGCTATCGCTACCTGGCGGCCAATCGATTGCTGTCGCCGTTATTTCCTATCCGTGTGATGCACCGGAGGCCTCGACGCTATTGCCCAACCCCGCACGCGACAAGCCTTGCCCGGAAGTGGGTCTCGCTCAAGGTCGAGCACAGGAGTAGGAGGGCGTGCATGGGGCGCGGAGTGTCGATTTTATACTGTTTGTTGCAACAGCCGCTGGCTGGCAGCATCCTCTGACAACAACCACGACAATCTCAGCCACCGCTACCGACAACCGGTTCTCTCGCTAGCCAACGAAATTGTCACGAAATTTCTCCTCTGACAACAACCACAACAATCTCACCCACCGCTACCGACAACCGGTTCTCTCGCTAGCCAACACTCATCAACAACCCCTCGCACACCTACCACCACGAGAACAGCTGCCGCTAATCCTTGCAATGGCTGCTCACTCAACCACCGCTACCACCTCCCTCCCGACCACTGATATGCCTGGCCATCAGTCACTTGCTGCCGCCGAATTCGCTCCGAAGGAGTTCTTGCGCCCAGACGTCGTCGACCTCTGGTCTTACGTGAAGGAACTGTACTTCGGAGGGGTAGAATCATGGGGAGAACATGAAATACGTTGGTTGAAGCCCCGATGGGAAGCCCTCGTAGTACGCCCTCCCTCATCTCTTAACTACATAACTCACTGCGATTTCTAGCCTGCACTCCCGCGTCCCTCCCAGTCCCCAACCCATACCTTACCCACCGATCAACATGTCCGCGCGATCCTCGAATTTCTATCGGAGGTCCACGACCTCTCCGGCGCCAAGGACTTTCCGGGCTGGTACATCCTGCCCAACAAGCGGGACTACCTGGTACGCGTTCTATGCATGCCCACATGTTCCAAGTTGACTTTTTGCAGACCCAGTTCAAGCTGTTCATCCTCACTGGCTCCATTGCATTCAGTCGATCCCCAGGCCGCCGTCTCACCACACTTACCGCGAGTACCATTTCCTCGCGTACTGGGCACTAGCTAATTGCGTTCGCAGGCTGATGAACAGGCAGCTATCTTCCTTACAAGCCTGAG
Source organism: Tephrocybe rancida (assembly GCA_018858115.1). Classification (NCBI taxonomy): domain Eukaryota; kingdom Fungi; phylum Basidiomycota; class Agaricomycetes; order Agaricales; family Lyophyllaceae; genus Tephrocybe; species Tephrocybe rancida. Next base: position 11,561 of record JABCKT010006512.1, read on the forward strand.
CGGCTAGCAGCATAAAAAAAATGAAAGTAGTAAGTAACTAACTTGTAACAATCTCTGTGGTATTGACCCTATTTCCAGGTTGAATTAAACAATGTACTCATGAAAATGTACTTATAATAAAAATTTGTTTGTGTCGTTGACTAGTAGTGACCCGAATGTCCGTATATACCCTACTTACCATAACTGACGGCCTTGAACATCCCAGCCCCGTCACCTACGAGCATCCTGTTGCCAACATTGTTCCTCTTCGTCCCGTGGCCCTCGGCGTGTCGCGTGGTGGGGTCGACAGCTCCGTTCTGCGATGTCAAATGTGCTGGTATGGGGAGTGTAGCTCAAGCAGGGTAACGGGGATATTGCGATGCTGGTGAGATGAGGCAAGATGAGTTGGGAGAGCTTCGAAATGTGGTTGACGAACTTACTGAAGTTCAAATGACCACAATTCAAAGGTGTAATTCCAGCGGGCTTCGTGCTTCCAGCGCACGGCGTCGATGTTAAGAGAGTTGTATATCTGTCAAGTTCGAAGTAAATCTCAACGAGTATAAAACTTATACCTACTTGAGCCTTACCAAGACCACACCCATCTCACCAATCTTCGGCAGTCCATCCATCGACCAGACGCCCGTATTACTATCTAGGCAACAGCCATCAACTCGACGGGCCCTCGATATGAGTAGATCTACCTCATCCTCATTTCCTACTCGCGATACAGGTTAGATACAGGAGTCAAATTTTGGAAAGTGCGTCGACCAAACGTTCGTATAAATTATCAGCAAGGCAATAACCAACAAGTCGACGGGCCCTAGATATGAGTAGATCTACCCTATCCTCATTTCCTACTCGCGATACAGATTAGGTACAGAGTCAAATTTTGGAAAGTGCGTCGACCAAACGTTCGTATCAATTATCAGCAAGGCAATAACCAACAAGTCGACGGGCCCTATATATGAGTAGATCTACCCCATCCTCATTTCCTACTCGCGATACAGATTAGGTACAGAGTCAAATTTTGGAAAGTGCGTCGACCAAACGTTCGTATCGATTATCAGCAAGGCAATGTCCAACAAGATGATGAGCCCTTGGTATGGCTAGATATGGTCTGACCTGCCTTGCCATCTTTTTCTTCTCACGATCCTCTCATCTAGGAATATCTTGATCGATCCGTTTTCCTGATGTAGTGACATTCAGGGAAGATGTACTTTTGTCTTGAAGAGATACATCCTCGTTTAAACTTGAAGGGTTTCTGTGAGAATTAGGTCATGGATAAGAATCTTTACGTACTAAGACATGCTGGTACTTGCGGAATAATGCAATGGTGATAATGATGTGGCCAATAGTTTGTTGGGTGTAAATCTTGTCGGCGACATGTCGTGGCCAGTTGAGTCGAACGTCGGCGACAATGGCCCTATGATCCTCCTCCTCGTGGAAGGAGTAATCTCATGGTCGTGAGGCATTGACACCGCTTTACGTTTTCTCGCTTCAATTGGTGAGCTCTGCTGCAACTTATAGTTTGAACCTTGACTTAGAATTCTATGTGTCGTCGTCAACCTCTGGCTATTTTCCAGGACGAATCGGTGGCTTACTCAGCTGGTTTTGAAGTGCTGGGCTCGGCTGCTTCGCCCACACCGCTGGAACTTGATGACAATCTGTCAGATAAGTCACGAAAGAACAAACGCATCATACCTCAGGTTCGCTTCCACTATGCCGCCACGTTGTCTCTTATCCTCGTTTTCTGTCGACTTCTTTGAGCCATTCACACCGCCTGCTTCTTCGACGACAGATGTTGAGAACTTGACGTCGCTTCTACGCTGCGCCAGTGAGATCTCATGTTCAGTGAGGCTATATCCTTGATGAATGGTCCAATTTTTTCTATGCAAGCCAGCTCGTGCAAGGTATTCATCGATATCTTCTTCAGGAATATTCATCCGTTGATCTTGTTCCTTGTAGTAGATGTCAAGGTCCATCTTGAGGTTTTTGAGTCGATTAAGAACGAAAGCAAGTTTATAATGCCAGACCAGAACAAGAGTCACCTTGAAGGCGGTTGACAACTTGGTTGACAAGGAAATTGTCGAATGTGACACAGACAAGGGCTGAGTCACAGAACACGATCCACGTGATGATACTATTCATTTCAGGTGATGTGACAGTCACCCCGCGTGTCAAGTTTCCTCTTCCTCTTCGTCCGAGTTGTTTTCCAGAGACACAGGCTCATCCAAGAATTTTCGCCAAGTGAGCATATAAAATGTGACTTTGCAGGTATAGTTTTAGGGACCATGAATCACGACCTCAAACCGATGACATACCCGGCACAGTTCCCACTGGCAAGTTGTTTCAATACAATTCAGGCTCTGTCCGGCATGATGTGATAGATACCCCCCTTTGTGGCTTTCGCGGACCTTTAACATGTACTTGGAAGCGATTTCTTGCTGACGGTCACTGTGACAACACGCTGCACATTCGTTACGCTTTAAAAGCTCTCGTCCAGATTAAGAACTACGGCCTGGCTGCGATTCAATCCCTGCCTCACAAGCTACTTCTGTGAGGTGCGCTACGACTGTACTGCACTGTAGCTCCCACCCACGCGCTCAAGGACCTTCTCTGAATTTTGGCTAGATTTGAACCAGTGTGTTAACGGCATCTATCCATCAGCGATGCCATCCCTGACTCCTGACGCCCGATCTTACGGTTCTGACGGCGATGAAGAAACTATCGCGCTTCTTCCCCGGCAGATATATACCCACACCGCTTCAAGCGTTCCAGATGATTCGCCTCTCCTCGCAGAGCTCACCTCAGAAGAATTTCCGCGTTATTTTTCAGAACGAGGCGGCCGCCTTTTCCACTCGCATGGATCGTCGCCATACCCGCTTCCCGCCGACACACCAGAGCAACAAGTGAGTCCTCAACCATCCTTTCCCCACCCTTCTTCTGAGCGCTAACAACCCAGCTCCGGACCCACAGCGGCTTAACGTAATTCACGTGGCGCTTCACCGGCTGATTGGCTCATACTACGTTGGGCCAGTTTCCGACGTTTTGGCACCATCGCCAGGGCGTCAGAAACTTGCCCTAGACCTGTGCACGGGGACCGGGAAATGGTGTGTGATCTCTAACCTTATTCAAGAACCCGCCAATCGGTGTTCCTTCTTTCCCTGCGCGCTCCTGAATTTACCAATTCTTATTTAACTATTCGCAGGGTAATGGACATGGCCAGGGAGTTCCCATATGCTCTATTTCGAGGGCTTGATATAGGTGAGCATTCGTGTATACTTCAACACCTCCCCTCCTATTCCCATTCTCGGCTAAGCCCATAATTCTCTGCGTTGCGGCGCATAGTTCCGATTGCCACGCGCTACCCACTTCCAAACGTGCAGTTTGAAGTGCACGACGTCAACAGCCCCTACAGGTGGCGCACCGGCTCGATCGACCTTGTGCACGCACGAAGCGTCTCTATGGCTGTGAGTCCTTTCTTCTACTCTCCATCATCCCTCAGACAACCGTGACCGTCTCCCGGTACAGGTTCTGGACTTCTCTGCCATCCTCCGTGAGGTCGCCCGCATCCTCAGGCCTGGGGGACTCTTCATCTCGTGCGAATGGGGCCGATATCCCGCTTTCCACCCCTCGCTGGCCCTGGAGCCCACCGAGCACACGCCGGGCGCATGCCAGTTCTTTGATACACTGACTAGGGCGCTCGACGTGTGCCGTGGGATCCAGCCCATCGCGGGGTCAATTCCTGGGGTGATCTCTGGAGAGGGAAACTTCAGAGATGTCACGCAGAGGTGCTACTACATGCCCATTGGGCCTTGGCATGCAGACCCGGAGATGAAGGAGCTAGGACGGGCATACCGTGCGGCATTGATACGTTACGTGGACTCAGTAAAGCCGCTGCTTGCGGAGGCCGGGTTGACCCACGAACAGGTGGGGACGCTTGTACATGGGTATTTGCATGAGTTGAGGACAGTTCGGGGTATGGTATCAGTCTTGCACACTGTGCATGCTCGTAGGGTTTAGAGTAAATTTAAGGATATTCAATCTAGGATTATATCAAATTAGCGGTCATCCAGGTCGGCCCGGTGCCTTGTATCTTGCCGATGGCCTACGCACATAATATATCTCAACTTGTCCAGTGGTTGAAAATGGAATAGCCGCTTTTATTCGTGTGGCGGAGATCAAGGGTTGCTCATGTCAAATCCAAATCCGTCAAGAGTGAGCCGACTGATTGGAAAAGTGATATGGCCTCTGAAATATGACCACGAAGAGGTCACTGGCAGAAATTTCTGGTTGGACTGCATGGCAGTGTCGAAGCAAACGTCGAGAAGGCTATTGATATTCTTATCTTCTCGCTTTACTCTTCCCAAATTGGTTTTAATCAATCAATCATTGATACTAAGGAATTAATCAAAGAAGAAGCATAACACGATCTGCCGCGTCCTGTCACATCGAGCTCCTGAACCGCGAACAAAAATGGGTGGAGCAGTATTGAATTGACTTGGATTTCAGACGCAGTTCTGAGTCTGCGTGTCGCCTGACACACGTGTTAGGGCCCGAAATAATACATACATACATTACACGCACCAATTTGAAATGTACTTTCCAGTGTAGAGGCGCTTCGTGACCTCAATCACCATCATGTCTAATGCCTGCGGCACAGGTAGCATGGAGCGCGTGCACGCTGATCCTCAACCTGTTTCAGAATGGTGTCGAAGATTTCAAAGGTGGAACTTGGCGTATGATTCTGATGTCTTCTCAGCCCATCGATGAGGAATATTTGAATACTGGAGGCTCGAGGCGTTCCAATATCCGTTATCCCGCTCAAAACAAATGATGAGGTTGACGATCGTGAAGGCGGTATGTCATGACGGATCATATGAGGAGCAGTGACGCATCTTCAACACTCTTGAACGAACAGGTACGTGGTGTGCTTGTAAGTTACGCCGTGGTGAAGAGAATGAGTCTCCGCTTCCCCAGAATAGAAGCCCTATGTCAGGCGGCCATTCTCGTAAACCACAAGCGAGGCAGGGTTGCATGGATGGGAACAAGAAGCTCTATTTGAGGCGAACGAACGGACCTGGATTATCAAGAGCGCTCGTTCTGGTGGCCTGCAATCTGGGGAGATGTCACATAACTGGCAGGTGTCAGGTCGAGATCCGAGAACCTCATGCAGGGAGTGAGAGGCGAGGCCGAGACTGCCTGTGTCTGTGTACGCGCGGACTGTACCGGTGTGTATGGTACAAACTGTAACGCATAACGCAGGCTTAAGAAGTTCTTTATTCGTGAGTGCGTAACGCGTAACGGGGGACTATTTGTTACAATTTTCCTGGGCTCACAGAATGTGCATGAAGCTTTGGCGCCCATTCAAAAAAAATTTCCCCCTCCCACACTCCTACTGCACTACACTCCCTTTCCTGCGCAACTACTGACAGCTTTGCGCTTCCTGGGCGGGCCTGAACCTGAAGCGCCGTGCTTTCTTAAATTACCCTTAGTAACGCATAACGCAGGTCAAATTGTTAACATGGCACCTATTTGGAATGTAACGCACCCTGGCCGGCCATACACGCCGGTACAGTATGCACAATTAACACAATCAATCAGCAGGTAAGAAGCACCCCAGAAACGTGATCCTGTCACCTCATTTTGCATCTAACCAATCCCGCGAAACAATCCTGAATTTGAAAGTGGCGGCAATTTTCAAGGTCCGCGTAACCTTATTCTTACTTGGGCAGCCACCACAGCGTGATGCACAGCCTAGGCGCTATTGCTATAAATTCACATCAGGCTATGCTGAAGATTGTATCGATAGCTGAGCCCGTTTCTCTCCTAGAGTCGAAGCCTCCACAACCGAGCCTGGCTTGTGGCGTCGGCATCCTGGACATCCAAGTACTTACTATATCCTGGACATTAGCGCCAGTCGACTATGGTAATACCGTTTGAAATAATACATGATAAATTAAGAAGCTGACTCGAAGTGCGTATTCCCCGGTGAAGGGAATGTAGAAAAGTATTACGGGATCGAGGTGTTTCAACGCCCGATGTAGAGTGGACTGCAGGGATCTTGACGGTCGATGGAATTATCAGAAAAATAACCCTCTCTCGTTCAATATATCGGTAAGTACTAGTACACCTTGGGCTTGAGTAGGCCCATGTAACAATCAAGTGATGGGAGTGCTGGCACTGGCCACCAGACCGAACTCCCAGAGTTTGATGGCACTGTAATTGTATAAAGATAAAATTTTCAAAATTTGACACTTACTCCCTCGCCCTACACCCTCTTCTCGTGCTTTCTTTTGGTTTCTATATGACGATTGTATAGACTTGTGAGTGACGCCGAACAGAGCCGCGGAGGTGAAAATACACAACGATGATTGGCCGGAATAATCCGGAAGCCCAACAAGTCCGAAAACAACTAACGCACACAAATTCTCTTGCTCCTCACCAAAATTCTCGATGCTCGCCGCCAGAGTGACAGCGCGGAATGCGCACCGTTTAGCATCGCGCTCATTTGCCACTGTCGTCGATAGTGCTGGCCTCAAGGTTGCCGCGGCCGATGCCAACCAACCGACTTCCTCCGTGACTGTCCTGGTTAAAGCTGGCAGCAGGTTCGAGACGAAACCTGGCGTAGCCAATGCTCTCAAAAACTTCGCTTTCAAGGTCAGGAATATGTTTCTGAAGCTTCGAAACGGGTCCTGAAGAGATTGAATAGAGCACGGCGAAACGGTCGGCGCTCGGGACAGTTCGCGAAAGTGAGCTTTACGGGGGAGTTCTGTCTGCCAGCTTGTCGAGGGAGCACCTTGCATTGACGGCCGAGTTCTTGCGCGGCGACGAGTGAGTAACGCTATATTCTCGAGCTTGAGCAAACTTAACGTCTTTTGTAGGCAATTCTTCGTTGATGTGCTCTCGTCTTTCGTCACCTCTGCTAAATTCACCCGTCATGAATTTGAAGAATACGTTACACCGCTCATCGAGGCTGATGCTGTTGCTGCCAACGCTGACCCTGCGACTTACGCTATTGAAGTTGCACACGCCCTTGCCTTCCGCTCTGGTCTCGGCGCGTCGCTGTTCGCGCCCTCACATTCTTCCATCACCACCGAAGACGTCAAGGCCTATGCCAAATCTGCCTTCACCAAGGGAAACATTGCCGTCATTGGTTCTGGCATTGACCAGTCTGTCCTCTCCAAGCTCGTCGAGAAATCTTTTGCCTCAACCCCCGCCTCCGTGGCCCCCGACGCATCCGCATCTGCCTACTTCGGTGGTGAGAACCGCATCGACGCTCACAGTGGTCCCCAGACCGTATTTATCGGTTTCGGTGCGGCCGGTGCTCCCACACCCGAGCTTGCAACTCTCGCAGCTTACATCTCACCCGTGGCCTCCGTCAAGTGGTCCCGTGGCACCTCTGCGCTCGCCGCGGCGATCCCTGTCGGCGTCTCTGTGCAGCCCGTCTACCTTCCGTACACCGACGCGACCCTTGTTGGTCTCCTCGTCCAGGGCGCGAATGCTACGGACCTGAAGATCGCTGCGACTGCTGTGGTGGCAGAGGTGAAGAAGGCTGCGGCTGGACTGTCAGCAGACGACTTGAAAAAGACAGTTGCGAAGGCTAAGTTTGCTGCAGCGAACACTGCGGAGAGCCGCGAGGGTTTCGCCGCGACGTTGGGCTCCCAAGTACGCTGATCTTCATCCCGTTACTTTTCTTTGGCTTGGCGTTCTGACGTACCTTGCTCGCAGGTTCTGGCAGGCTCACCCGCCACTCTGGACGCGACGCTGGCTTCGTTCGACAAGGTTTCGGTCTCTGGGTTCTCACAGGTCGGTCTCAGTATCCTCACATGGGAACCACGAAGCGTGCTAATTTTATTGTACTACAGGCTGTTTCCGCGCTCGTCAAGGGCAAACCAACCTACGTCGCGATCGGAGATGTGAATGCTCTGCCCTATGCCGACGAAGTAGGACTTTGAGGCAAGGTGTAAAAGGAAAACAGCATGTTGTCCATAGAAATTTATCACCTGCAATACTCAATACTGAATGATAGTGGGCTTTTTGAATGTGATCTTGGCATCACACGAAGATCATGATCAGTGCCTGTGGTAAGAATAGGCCCACAGAGATTTGACTTCGATGGTGAAAATCGATTTCCGAATCCCGACCTCGCGACCGACCACCTTTGGTTTCCAACTATTGCATGTTGTTTGCTGATGACTTTTAGTGACTCGAACATCCCACGGTAGACCTTCGTCGATTGGATGGCTGCATACCCGCGTCCTCCACGTTTGCGGGGCCGTGAACCATGATCATCACGCGACACACAGCTTGCGGCTGCGGACCTACTACTGACTCACAGCACATTTCCATGTTCTTCGGAAGGTTTCATGTGGCGTTTCGCACTCCGCAAAGAAGCATCATGACGTATCACGCAAAGCAATACAAAACCCAGCTATGTTTTTCTCCAAAATTACCAGACTTCAGCCCTACGCCTTTCGAGCCCTCCAGCTTCAGCAACTTACATCCACACCACCTCTCTCAAAAAACCTATTTCTCTAGCCATGCTTTCCTCGTCTGCAAACTCCTCATCTTCCACCCTCACCTCCATGCCACCACAAAAGGCGGCACCCAAAAACTACGAGGCTGCGTTCGGCGCACTTTCGTCTACGTATGGCTTCGGCCCTGGTGCTCTTCCCACACCCATACCTACGGCATATCCCAGCGCTAAAAGCGCGCGAACTCCCACTTACAACTCTTCTCCTGCGCCCACTGTATCCCCTACAACACGTGCGCCTCGCGCACAGAAAGACTACGCCGCCGCTTTCGGATCGCTCTCGTCGTCCTATGGCTTCGGCGGTGCACTCCCGTCAAGGTCGGGCACGTCGAAGTGATAGCTAGACGCTCTTAAAGCCTTGTCAGTTCCCATTGCTCCCGTTACACTGCATTATTTCTTAATAAGTCTTTCTCTGTCTTATAGATGGCTTCTCGATCCATCGTTTGTTGTTCGCCCTACGACGTGAGATGGCAGTTCAGTTCATATGATGATCTGAGCCCCCGTGTTCTCGATGGGAAGCCCAAAATTAGAGTGTGGTTCCCTGGGAGGCACAGGAGACAGTGTGGTTGAGATATGACTGACTGATGCTACATATAAGTATGAATCAAATGTACAGTTATTCGTGTTTTACTGTACTTGTACTCTTGGGTTGTAATATAGACCATCTTCCTTGCCTTGCGAATCGTCAGCGAAGCTTTATCGAGAGCACGATGTACTTCAGGGTGGCGCGGCACATAGTCCCACCGCTCAACTAACTTAGCATTGTCGCAGCCACGTTTATGATTTGAGCATATGGGAACTCCATCACAAGGTACAGCTCTCAATGGTTGATACTTATAACACCAGACTGAACAGCATCCGTATGTGTTCCTGGATGAACACAAACTTCAGTGATGATCATACAAATTTTGATAATATGTAGGCTTTCGTGTGGCTAACTTAACATCCATCTGTCTAATGATTCGCTGTGATCGTGATAGTTTGAGAATATCCTGAGGTCAGACTGTTGACGCCCCTGAGCAGCCACAAGCACCGGGGGTACTTGCCACTCTCCCAAGACCACATAAGTTGGAGGGAGGGCGATAGTGTAAGCAGTTCACCACTACATGATCTTCCTTCTCTTTGCCGATGGAGGCTGCGGCATATTTATTACACGGGAGGTAGCCTGAGGGGAACGAGGCGGGGTCATCGTCGACGTATCGTCCAGCGCGAAGCCTTTGAAGGTATCAAGGTGACGGCGCCGACATTCCGCCCTGCGCTCCAGTTCTTTCACAGTGTCCTCGTTAGGAGTATCAGGAATAGGAATAGAGCTGAGGGCTTTGTCGATGATACGAATGATGTGGCTGTGGATGTTATAAAATTCGATCCCGCGATGCTTGTAGCCGAGGATGAGGAGGGACCACCACTGGCGCACGAGCTCCTTGAGGGGGTCGAAGTAGGGGTGGAAATGGGCTATGATTTCACTTTCGAACCTGCTTGGGCAGCTCAACAAAGATCTTTTTGAGGCTCTCAAAATGCTCTCCTCGCCGTCGAAGTAGGAAACAATCGCCTGCCGCAAATCGGGACTATAAGATTCAGAGTGCTTGTCCAACTCCAGTCGCTTCATATCAATGCCGGGACCCTTGTGGGTCATGCACATTTGGACGAGTACCCAAAGGAGTGACTCGATGTCATGGATCGCCTCGTGCACGAAGTAAGATACCTTCGATTTCCAGCGGCGGCTCGGGTAGGAAGCGCACCCGGAAATCACCTCTTCGCTCATGTACGGAAGTGTGCCCTATGGTGTGTCAGATGAGATCCAAGAGTATCGAGGCAGTTGCGACTTACCGTTCGTTCACGATTCAACCCAAGTTGATGCTTGCGATCACCATAAAATGGCCACTCTTCTACCTCGTTCTAGAGGGAAGTGTCACGAAGACCAAAATTGTTTCCTATGGACAAACTTACATTTATACACCCATCCTAAGTCAGCCTTGCATAATTTTTGTAAAGTATCTCCATCCGTGCCAGATGCCGGCAGGCTGTACCTTGCTTTGATAACGTCAACGACATACTCAGTTGCTTCGCTGACACAATTAATACGGCGTATGGCTTCCAATGCGACACTGTCGTCCACTTCATAGGCAGCGGATTCTGTCCTTGACCATGTATATTGCATGGCCCTGTGGAAGATGAGAAGCACATTCAGCTCTTTCAGATTTTCCAGAGCTTCATGTTCCAGATAGGGTATCGACAAGGCCTTTTCTGCCTTTCTGGCGTGATCGTAATCCATGAGACGCCCGAACGCTTGCCCATTTTCATCTGTGAAGATCAAGAGATTCCCCCCACTGATATCGCGCTGGAGGATCAGCCGCCTATGCGCGTTTTGGTGATCTGACAAGAGTATCAAAATGAAGCAAAGAGGCGCCAAAGAATTCTTCAGCATACCTGTAACGAAGTCTCGGAAACATTTCAGGAGCTCTTGGTGGCTGCTCGCCGCTCTAATCACCTCACCCACTGGCATGAGGATATTTGTGTGATAGCGGTCAACAGGTTCGGGCAGGAAGGGATTGGATGCGACCAGTCTGACATAGCGCTGAGATTTCAGGCCGTGGCGGATTAACTTGAATGTGCTGTCGAGTTTGCTATCGATCGTGATATCATGAGCCGCGCGGATGTGTTTTGATTCAGGGGACATTCCCTCGTCCAGGATCTTGTAGACTTCGCCCTCTGACGGGTACCACTCGGGATGGTCTTTGTTGATAGGCCTCCAGTATCTCTTGAGAGCGAGTGTCTAGAGCCAAAGGGTTACAGCACTGTATAGAGGACTCGAAATTCGTTATCTGACCTCGACTGGATTGGATCTTTCATCAAATTTGATGACTCTATAGACAACGGTCGCACGGCCACAGACTTCTGCCAGGGTGGGCGGAGCGATGATGGATACTGTGATATATTGGACAATCACGCCACCCACGACGACATCAATGATCCAGTGGAGATGATAGCGGGTGTCTTCATAGATGCCCTGAAAGTTCGCGCCAACTCTATACGACGGAACTATGGTATCTGAGAGTGGCAGGTATATCTTCATGGCCGTATCCCAGCCAAGCTCTTCGGGGCGCATACACGAAAGACCCGCCAATATGTCTATAAACCTTTCGGGCTCCTGTATTTGGTCAACGAAGAACTCAAGTAGTACGGAGCTTGATACTTGCTTTATGAATATCAATTGAGAAATTCGTCACCACCATTCCTGACCGGTCGCACATAACCACCGTAAGTTCGTCGAAACAGAGAAGGAGGCCCAGAATAAAGCGGCGGTCTAGCTGTTCAAGCAACGTCTGACGCATATAGGTCAGGATCCGCGTGACGCCGCCATACCACTCCCTTAGCGAGTCCGTAACTTCAAAAACGACATGGACCTGCATCCACCATAGGATATATAATTTTATCTGCACGTCACTCGAGTCAGAAAATCACAATAAGTTCCATGAGTGCAACGCAACTCACCAAGTGTTTCGTGTTGTCCGTGCTGTTGTTTGTAGCCATGTCCTCTTCTGCTTTTCGCGTTCGAGGGTTGACAGGATGGGGATGAGCTGGACCTTCATGGTTGGCGATTTGGATTTCGAGCTCCTCCACATCCTTTCTATTGCTAGCACCTGCGCCGTTAGGGCGAGCTGCAGCCATATCGGAGTAAGGGCCGCATGGAACACTGCTATGCCGGTCGAAGTAGATTATTTTGTTCCGAAGGGCGTCCTCTGGTATGGCGTCAGTAATCGCGTTACAAGTCGCGACAAATAGCTTGTAGAGTGTCCTCTTCTCGCATGTGCGCGGCTTGAGAGGATATTCGGCCCAGCGGTGTTCCCCATACAGTTTTTCGTCCTTTAATCGTTTGAAAATGGCCGTCGAGGGTGTATGTGATGGGAGTAGCTTTTCGAGGAATGAATTGTTGTCGACGGTATGTAGATAGTATTTAACATCCATTTGAAATGCATCTGCGGCATCTTGAACAGACATTTCTGGCGGACTCAATGTCCAAGTTATGGGCGCGGGGCTGTTACATGTCGAATGTAATTGGTGAACGTGCCGCAAACAATTGGTACAAAAACAATCACCTTTCCTTGTACTTTAGAGCCAAGTAGTAGAATAAATTCTTCAGACACGAAGAGACCCAGGAATTTATTCGCTTTTCAAGAATATGTATGCGGGTCGATGGACTCGGGCCGTGTCGAAGGGCCAAGGTTGACAAATTTTAAGGTCGCGTGGCTAAGGCTTGTAGCGTAGGGTACAGCCTTGGGTCCTATGTGAGTAGAACCCACTTTTTGAACGGTCTGGTCGCGTTAGGTCGCGTTGAACTTGAATGAAGCCGCGGCGGTGGCAATGCCACTATCACGTTATGTACATTTTGATGGCCAATTGATGGCTCCATAAATGGCTCCAAAACCATCTTCTCCTGGACACCGACAGGTCCATTCGTGCACTCAGCTGGTCTGAGTACAAATATCTTCTTCACCGCTCGAAACTTTTCCTTGACTTGTACGACGTGCGACCTCACTCTTAATATGGCTCAACTCTCTTACATATTCCTGCTCTTTGCTTGTGTTCTCATGGTGATAACGACGGCCGTTAGTGCGCACGAAGACTTAGGTGTGCGTTGCGATAGAGGTCGTGGGAGATTCAAGCTAGAAGGACAGAATCAGGCTTTGAAGCGGACCCTCACTCGACGAGTGAGGAGTGGCCGGAGGCTGGAATATCAGAGTGAAGCCAGGGACCTGGAAGATCAATGACTGGTAAGTCTGATAGAACTCAAGACTCAGATACAGCTTCTCATACAAACTTTCCAAATGTAGTGATACGTCTGTAAAGATGGAGGGCTGGGTGAGCCGCACCAGCCTTACTCATGCCGAAATACTGATTTTTCCAACTTAGGCAGGCTTTTGATAATCCTGGAAGACGATGAAGAAAGCAGGGAAAACATCGTATATCATTAGTCATGTTTGTTATCAATGCACACCCACGGTGGTGAAACGCTTTACCCTGCTAAACTACCTTGCACCCGTATAGTGATCTATCGTTACCCTGCTCCATTGTTGCTAACGTCGGCCGTTCGGGAATCCAGAAGGGTATCGAGATTATAATGGCTTTCGGCCAACGATACTCAATTGCAACTCTCTATTTCTGCTATCGATAAGTAACAGTTGTGATGTAGCAGCTGAGATATGAAGAGTGTCAAACATTCTGAGGATACGGCAGGAGTCGTGAGAGCAAATTTTATTCTACCTTGCATGAGATCACTAGCCTCAAGCATAAAAACAAAGCAAAGATTCGGGATATCACATCCTAATAAGCGAAAGGCGCAGAGTACGTGCAAGGAACAACGAGAAAAACGCAAACTGCGGCGCACACTCCCAATAAGGTACATAACGAGTAATTCTCGCATTTTACATAATTAAAAAAAATATTCTCGCGTGGCAGTCACGTGGCGATAATTTACCAAGAGTGTTGTCTGGTTTGGTATCATCGCACAACATCCAGCTCGCCGTCCCTTACGATCTCCTCGACCACCCCGACTTCAAAAATGGTAAGATACCGCCTCTACGACCTATAATGCATCGATCTGCCCAGTTTCGCGCGCTCCAATGGCACGATTTTGGGTGGATGGAAGCTTGTGGATTTGGATGACACTCCAGCCAGGTTAACTGATTTCATTTTTCTCGTTTTCTATAGGCCTCCGCAGACCTCGCCGCTACATACGCTGCTCTCATTCTCGCCGACGCGGAACTTGAAATCACAGTACGATTGGAAATTCTCGTAAAGCAGAGGCAGGAAGGCTGACATGGACAATTACAGTCGGACAAGGTCCTCACACTGACAAGCGCCGCCGGTGTTGAGCTCGAGCCCATCTGGGCATCACTACTTGCTAAGGCGCTTGAGGGAAAGAACGTGAAGGATCTCCTCTCGAACGTTGGTGCCGGTGGAGGTGCGCCCGCCGCATCTGGTGCCGCACCCGCTGCTGCCGCTGGTGGCGCCGCCGCTGAGGCACCGAAAGAGGAGGAGAAGGTTGAAGAGAAGGAGGAGTCTGACGACGACATGGTGTGTGGTCTCCGTTCCGATCCCCCCAACATAGCTGACTCACTCCGTGTTTGTAGGGCTTCGGTCTCTTCGATTAAACTACTCGTTATTTTCATATCATATTCTCTCGCTGTACCCTCTACCGCGGCCCAAAAAAATATTTGGAAAGACCAACCCGGTTGTGCGAGATTTACATATGAGCTCTGCTTCATGATGAAACCCAGAGATGAAGCTCAACACACTCCAAATTCATGTGTTGATACCGTCGCAATCCTATGAAGTACATATCGCCATGTGAAAACCAACAAGCCCACCTGAATGACAATTTAGTTGACCTTCTACATAGAACTGTTGGTTCTGTCCCGCGTACCGTGAAGCACTTTTTTTTTTTTGACAGCATTGACTTCTTGCTACCTATCCAAGTAATAATTTCGAACCAGTGTCGATGCCCGCCTTGACTCTAGTCAAAAAGGTCCAGACTCCAAATACAGGGTCATCAATTGGCGAAATCAAAGTTCTGAACTTGTATGCTTACGTTCACGTAGTCCTTGCGAAACGCCTCGACCCCGTCACTCCCTGGTGCTTGCTCGTTGTTCATAACGTACGCTCACACCCAACCGATGTGGCAACGTGTGAGCCGGGGCAGAATATCTTTAGCGCTGCCACTGAAGCTAGCGAAGCACGCTGAAGTGGCTAGCCGACTAACAACGCGTCCATTGAACTACCTGACCAGAGCTCACGACGCGGGCGGGGGCGCAGGTAGAGTCAAGTTTGTGAAAAACACTTCCATCGAATTCGAGCGTCGACGACGACTCGGACGAGTGGAATTTCCTAGGCCTGGAGATCACATGCATATGTCAGGTGAGCTTGCCTCGACTCAATACTCAACAAACGTGGATACCCATTTCTGTTATCAGATCGCGTTCAACTTGAAAACCAACCCCCGACGATGTATGAGCAACTCACCGCAATTCCTGTCCCCCGTTCTGCGCATTTTGTTGGTTCAGATGGTAGATCTTTCGTCCCTTGAACCTCTTCTAGTCCCATATCCAAAACGCCTGAAGTCACTGACTTTGTCATACAGCCATTCGCGTCACATCTATAATCCAAGACCATGTCAGGAATGTCAGGAGGACTGTCAGCAACCTATATGTGTCTGGATCTGAAGCGGCTGCATTGCACTCGGAAGACATCAGCGAGGAGATCGGATTCACCTATTCGCCTTCAGGCGCACGCCGTGCGGTATTGCGTGAGACAAAGAGCGATGGGAAGCCTAAGAGATTTGTGGAGGTCTGGGGCGAAAATGGCTTGGAAGCGTCCATTGAAGTCACGGAGAAACACGGCGCGTTTTACACGGACGGTGAGCTCCACCTTCCTTAGCCATGGGGACGCCTCGTGCTGACTTCGGCGCGCGAATTAGATCACCTTACATCTCTATCTTTCTCGCCCTCGGAAACATCGCTACTTTACGTTGCAGAGAGCAACCCACCCACCGCGACTGACGATGACCCGTTCCGAAAGTATAGATACACCCCTCAATTCGGAGAAGGCATTGCGGGCAAACGCAGGCCCACGACCTTCCTGTTCTATTGGAAGAACGGCCCTGGCGACCCTTCTCGTGTTTTGACTTCGGTCTCCGTCCCTTCAGAAGTGCTTTTCGGACAGGCTGTTTTCTCGCCGCGTGGAGACAAATTATACGCGACAGGGTATGAATATACCTCGGACCACCGCCTCTTGGGTATCAAGTACTGCTTCAATCGTCCTTCCGGTATCTGGGAGCTCACACCGTCGTCGTCCTCCGACATCCTCAACAACACCGATGAGCCGAAGCCAGTGGAATGTTCCGCAAAGAAATTGACACCTTCCTACCTCTCCTGCCGGTCTCCCCGTGTCTTCACGTACGACGGGAAGTCGACTCTGTTGTGGCTGTCTCATCCTTCGGGAGGACCTCATGCAGCCACTTCCCTCATCTATTCTCTGGACATCACTTCTGAGACCGACCCTAAGAAGCTCGCGTCCCCTCTCGTGGATGCCGTCTTCAAGCCCGATCAAGACGCGTTCCCTGGCCTTTACCCCGATCCCAACCTCGCGGCCTCGCCCACCCTTCAATTTTCCGCATCCTCGACTCCTTACCTGATCACCCACTCAATCTGGGGTTCTCGCACCACTGTTCTGCTCATTTCTACCGCAGACGGAGCGGTTAAAGATTTAACACCCGAAGACGGAAAGCTCTACAGCTGGAATGTGCTCAATACTGACGGCCGATCGCGTGTGATTTGTTCGAGGAGCACTCCCCTGACACCTCATGAAATTGTCCTTGGGGAATTCAGCAAATTGGGTGAGGTCTCGTGGCGTGTTCTTCACAAGCCAACCCTTCTTCCTCAGCGTGAGTACTGTTCCCCACATCTGTAAAGCATCTGGAGTTAACTGGTTGTACAGTGCAAGAAGAGCTGTCGAATCTGCGTGCCTCTGTGATTAAGATCCCTGAACGATTCCCGACAGAAACCATTGTCATACAGTCGGTTGTCACGCCCGAGAACAAGCGGGACATTCGACCGTGCATCACAATGCCTCATGGCGGCCCACATGCAACTACCATAACCGCGTTCTCGCCCGCGAATGTCGCTCTTGCGCTGGAACGATGTCAGTTCTTCCCTTCTTTCGTGATTCTGGGTCTGAACCAAATATATACGCCAGATACGCTGTCAATGCCGAACTATACCGGCTCACTCGGCTTCGGCGAGTCTGCAGTCCGTGCCCTACTCGGCAATTGTGGCACCGTCGACGTGGAAGATTGCATTGCCTCAACGAGGCACTTGATCAAGCTTGGAATCTCTGTCGAAGGGCCAGGAAAGCAACTCGTAATGGGTGGGAGCCATGGCGGCTTCCTTACAGGGCACCGTAAGCACCATGTCTCTACTCAACACGCCCGCAAGACTCACGCATTCTCCTTAATAGTCCTTGGACAATACCCGGACATGTTCTCAGCCGCAGTAACGCGCAACCCCGTCATGTCTGCTGGCGAGATGTCCAACACCGATATCCCAGATTGGTACTTCACTGAATTCGGTGAAACATACCCCGTGTATTCTTCGCCCTCCGTCATCGAGCTCGAGGACGCCAACTCCCTCCCTACGAGAAAGGTCGCGCCGCCGTTGGTGACACCCGAGATCTACGGGCGTATACACCGCGCCTCACCGATCGCTCACGTCGACGCAGTACGCGCATCTGTGCTACTGATGATTGGAGCGGCGGATCTGAGGGTTGCTCCGACGCAGGGGATTGAGTACTATCATGCGCTGAAGCAACGCGCCCGGGAGGGGACGAGGATTGAGATGTTAGTCTTTGAGGGTGAGAGCCACCCCTTGGAAGGTGTCGAGGCATCGAGGATTGGATGGCAGGCCACTAGAGACTTCTTCAAGTGGGCAGAAACGCTCGTTGTACAGTTCCCCAACAACTGAACAGAAGTGGAAGGTTGGCCGAAAAATTTACAATACCTAGTCACGATTCCCGCCGCATTTTGCTCATTCTGGACCTATATTCTTCCAGTATTGTTCTTGTCAAGTTGTACCAACTCTTTGTCAAGCATTACTTGACTTGTTATAGCAAATGTGGACAATGTAATGTAAGTATTTCATCCGTGGCACTGCCACCCATCAAAGTTGGCCCGTCATTGTTCATCGTTCAACTTTCTATCAGCATTCGCCACTTAACGCTTTCCTTGACCAAATCTAAACTGCGTTTGAAGCTTTGAGGACCTACGCCAACGGACATACTACTGGTTTCGACTGCGCAGATAATATCTTCCTGATAGTGGTCAAACGTTCAACTTGGGCCCTCGTTTATCCGCTTTTGTGATTCTGCATGACATATCTTTGAAATTTCTTGGGTCCTCGTGTCTGGTGATTCCATCAGATAACATAGCTCTATAAAAGAAGAACAAAGGTGATTATTTTTCTCTCACTCGCCCCACCTGCCCTTCCCTAATCATTTTTCGACATGTCGCACCAAGTAACCTTCACCGATACTCCTCAGAAATACACACCAAGCATCGGTCTCGAGCGGTCAAAAATGCTTGTCGAAGATCTCGCGCTTGCCGCACAAAGAGATGTTAAGAACACTCTCCATACCGTCGACACAGACGCGTTCCTCAACAAGATATTCCCATCGAACACTTCATCGGGGGACATTTTTAGAAAATTACAGGGAAACAATTCGTATGCGGGAGAACGCTGGGCTGGCTTCCCTGATCATCCAGTCGCTGGCCAGGAGAAACACTATACGAGCCTTTTGCGGCAGCTTGCAACGCAATTACCCGCGCCATAGACAGGAAGCAGGTTCGGACAAAAATAGTCTACGTGGACCGCCACAGTACCACTCCGCACTCGCCCAACTCTGATATGGCTGCATCGCGCCCTGATGGGGCCGGAGCTAGTTTGGATGCAGCGATGGAGGAGCTCGAGAAGAATATCACTGACCATGAAGACACTGTCCGGTTTAGAACTCGGTCTGAAGAAGCGGCACAAAAACTCGTCACAAGTGAGAAGTCCAATGAGCTCGACGAGTTGGTGAGTCATGTGCTCCATGAGTAGTCATCTAGCCTCTACTAACTCAACGCGACGTTAAAGATTAAATTGTATACTCTGTGGTGGTTGCAAATCCATGTTGTCTACGAAATCAAAAACACTATCGCGGAGTGGTACGATGGTGTAACGCAGCTCCTGACATATATGCGCCAGATATTGATCGAACAATTGGACCGTCGTTTCGTTCTGGGCCTGCTTCTCTGCTTCAACGAACTTACGGTTGTTATGTGCGACCGGTCGGGCATCATGGTGACGAAAGTCCCTATCAACGTCCATGACGTAGATGCCAAATTTTCCTCTATCTGAATCCTCCGCTGACCAAAAGCAGGAACCCGAACGATTCATCGACATATTGGCAGGTCTTTCCTGCATGCAGCCCGAAGATCTTGGCTGGGATACGGCCATGAAGATATACCTACCGATATCAGATAAAACAGTCCCATCGTATGAAGTTGGCCCAAAATTTCAAGGCATTTATGGAAATACCCAGTATCATGCGCACTGGGTCATTGATGTCGTCGTGGATAGCAAAGTTGTTGAATATGTCACACTATCCATCATCTCTGCCACCCGATCCGTGGAAATCTGTGGCCGCGCCACCGTCGTTTACGAAGTCATCAAATACGAGGAGAAATTCGACCCAACTGAGGTCAGATAGGAAGCCTACGATACCTTCATATACTGACTCCGCGCCCGTAGACACTCGCTCTCAAGAGATACTGGCGACCTCTCAAAAAGGACCACCCAGAACGGTACCCATCAGAAGGCGAAATCTACCACATTTTGGATAAGGCAACATCTACTGGACAGAAATATGTCTACGCCTCTCATGACATCAAGATCAACCGCAAATTTGATTCCATATTCGAACTTATCCGCCATAGCCTAGAGGCTGTGCCTTTCAAACGTCCTGTTAAACCATTTCCAACGAGAAGCGATAATGGCATTGATTACGAACCTCGCCAACACCGTCAGGCTGTCCCAGGCGACGCTCTTGCACCTACACCCATCCCCTCCACAGTTGAACTTGTTGATCGCTATCACACGAATATTCTCATGCCGATGGGCGAGGTGGTCAGAAGAGCCTGCAGTCACCGGGAACTCCTGGCATGTTTCCGAGGATTTGTCAGAGGTATGCTGATGATTTATTCGGCAGCCCCTTGCTCATTTGATACCCTTGTTACGTAGATCACAAAGATGCTCATAGCCAGCTGATCCTCCACCGCGATATCAGCGGGGGGAATCTTCTCATATTCACAGATGAAAATGGCCAGGTGTTTGGACCTCTCATGGATTACGATCATGCCAAAAGAGCAGAAAATTCCTTGCCGATAACCCGTTTCCAACACGAAGAATTCGAGCCACAGGAAGCCCTTGGATATGTCCGCGGGTCCATTCGATTTGGTTTCAAAAAGAACAAGTCCCCTGTCTATGAAGTGGATGATTCTGTCGCGTTGGAAGCTTTGGGTCGTATCAATCATCCTATTGGAGCAGCCCAATATATTGTCGAAGTCGTCGAGACCCAACACTCGACATTGAGAGATAGACCGGATTCTTCACGAAAACTATTCAAGGCTGACCTAGGATGGGAACATGACGTAAATTTACTTTCAATCCCAATTTAGCTCGTCCTAACACATCCTTCCAGGACAATGTTGAAAATTGGCCGTTTTATGAAGATCGTGAACATCGGAAAGACGAACGAACAGTAGGTCCCTACCCGCGATTCTTTTGATTTGTATTTGACATACCATAGGGCACACTTCCCTACATGAGCGCAGAGGTGATTTCCAGGGAAACCTTATACTCTCCGCCTGGCTACAAGCGGACACCCGCCTTTGTACACGATGTAATCCATGACATCGAGTCCTTCCTCTGGGCACTTGTCCACATCTGCATGACCCGCAAGGGTCCCGGCATCAACATGAAGCGCCCAGAGCTGGACGAAAGCTCTGAAAATTACGATCCCACCTTGCGACATGCAATTGTTTCCTACTTCGATGGCGACGAGAACATGTTGAGAAACTTAAAAGTTTCCCTGCTGCGCCATCCAGAGAAGTTTGAAGACGAAATCTTAGTTCATTTCGACTCCTACTTCATGCCACTCAAGCCACTCGTACGCCAGTGGTGGTCTATCCTTATACTCGGCTACAAGTATCGCGGGAACGAATACTATAATATCCACAGCCATATCACTCGTATTGATCATTGGCAAAGCCTTGGATACGATTCCTAATACTTCCACCGAAGATACTGCGAAAGAGCTCAAGCGTAGGAAGCAGCGTCTTCGGCACTACTTGAATACCTTCAGTCCACGTCCCACAGACCCATCCGGGTCGACCCCGCCTAGTTCCCCACCTCCATTTGTGTTAACCACGCCGCTGGACCACCAGGTTGCACCCCAGCGACAGCCTCTCCTCGACCCGGAGTCTCCTTCGCGCCAACCAGCCAAGAAAAGGAAGGCGTAGTGGTCTTACACTATCAGCCTCTCTCCGGCCTGCCTGAATAGATTTGTAAAGAGGAAGTTCATTTCATTATTAGTGTAATTTTGCTTCCAATACATACCCGTTTCAAAGAAAGTGATCCATGCAAGCACATGCGGACGATACGCGCCACATAAATGACAAAACAAGGGAAGAAAATGGTATTAGAATGACTAGGGGTTATAACACAGTTCGTGAATACGTGTATACTCAAGTGAGGTCAAACCGTCGCATGTTGGGCGATGCCAATGGCCATGGTCAGCATAAGTAATATAGAGGAACGGTAAGCTACCGGTTTTCATAGACTTCCTACAAACAAACATATCAACTCTCTGCAAGCCGACACGTATCATTATCATTGATGCACCTTGATGCCCGCCTCTTAATGCCCGCCTCAAATGTCTTCGCTGTCTTCGCCTGTTGGATCTTCTGCGCGACTGCGACAAGCCCACTCTGACGTTCACTCGTTCGGTGCATGATAACGGCCTGGAGGATTTCCCGAGGGCGAAACACACTGGTCGTTGCAGAGGTCCACAAGGCTTCCGAATGCATCCACTGCTCGTCCTTGGTAAAGATGGTGTCATCCTCATTGAGGTCAGGGCGCTCGAAATAGCCCTTGGTAACCGAGGGCCCATAGATACAGACCTCACCCTGTCGGGGCGAGTTGGAGGAAAGATACCCAGTTTTAGGGACGTCACGCAGTTTTGACCTCGATCGAAGGCACGGGAACACCAACAGAGTCGAAACGCATAAGCTCAGGTGGGAGGATCGCACACGCATCGTAGGACCCGGTCATTTCGTAGTCTACCAGACGTCATTAGGTCGACCAAAGATCGGCGATCGATGAAGAAACACGAACCTTGCAGGATGGAGCCAGATGGTTATAAAATGCAAGAACTGTCTAATCTCCATGCCTCTGATTGCAATCCCCGAACGATCCAGAGGCCATTGTCATACAACCGGCTGTCACGCCCGAGAACAAGGGGGACATTCGACCGTGCATCACAATGCCCCATGGCGGCCTACATGGAACTACCATTCTCGCATTCTCGCCCGCGAGCGTTGCTCTTGCGCTGGAACGATATCAGTTGTTCCCTTCTCTCGTGATCTTAAGTCTCGAACGAAACATATACGCCAGATACGCTGTTAACGCCGAACTATACCAACTCACTGGGCTTCGGCGAGTCTACAGTTCGTGCCCTATTCAGCAATTGTGGCACCGTCGACGTGGAAGATTGCATTGCGTTATCGAGGCACTTGATCAAGCTTGGAATTTCCGTCTGTCTACTACTAGGCAAATGTGAATAACGTAATATATTTCACGCGTGGCACTGCCACCCACGTCATTGCTCATCGTTAAACTTTCCACACCGCGCTCAACGCTTTCCTTGACCAAAACTAGCTGCGCTTGAAATTTTGAGGACCTACGCTAACGGACATACTACTGGTTTATGACGCAGATAATATCTTTTATAATTGTGGCCAAACGTTCAACTTGGGCCCTTGTTTATCCGCTTTTGTGACTCTGCATGTCATATCTTTAAAATTCCCTGAGCCTCGTGTCTGGTGAATCCATCAGATAACATAGGTCTATACAGAAACAAAGGTGCTTGTTTTTCTACCACTCACCCTAACTGCCCTTCCCTAATCATTTTTCGACATGTCGCACCCAGTAACCTTCAGTGTTACTCCTGCCGAATCGACATATATCCATCGACCTCGAACGAAAAAAAATGCATGTGCAAGAAGAGACGGATCCCGTGCAGAAGGAGATAAAAAATACTTTTCATACTGTCGACACCGATGCGTTTCTCGGGGGGATATTCCCTTTAGACCCTCGATCAGAATCGGACATTCTCAAACAATTAGGAGAGAGGGGTTTGTATGCAGGACGACGCTGGACGAAATTTCCCAAACAACCAATCTCTGGCCAGGAGAAGCTACTCTACGAGCCCTTTGCTGAAGCATGCAACGCGATTGTCGACGCCCTACCAGATGATGCCGTCGGGACCAAAATAGTCTATGTGGACCGTCACACAACCACCCCACACTCCCATAACTTAGACATGGCCGCATCGCGCCCCGATGGTGCTGGTGTTAGCCCCAGCGAAAATATGAAGGAACTTGAGGCGCGAATTATCGAACATGAAGCTTCCATTCAGTCTACAAAAAGGACAACTCGACAAAAAACGGAAGCCATCGAGAAGGAGAAAGCCTCCTCGAGAGCCGCCAGGTCGCCTAAGCTTAAAGAGCTGGTGAGCCATGTTCTACTTCATGATAATCTAGCCTCCACTAACTCAACACAATGTCAAAGATTGAATTGTATACTCTGTGGTGGTTGCAAATCCATGTTGTCTATGAAATCAAAAATACTACCGCGGAGCGGTATGATGGTTTAACCCAGCTCCTGACACACCTGCGCCAGTTGTTGATCGAACAATTGGACCGCCGTTTCGTTATGGGGCTACTTCTTTGCTTCGACGAGCTTACGGTAGTTATGTGCGACCGGTCGGGCATGATGGCGACGGGTACTCCGATTAATATTCATAAAGTAAATTTCAGGCTCCTCACTATTCAACAATGCTAACTGAATGCAGGATCCCAAACGGTTTATTCGCGTATTGGCAGGCCTTTCCCGTATGCGCCCCGAGGAGCTTGGCTGGGATACGGCCATGAAGATGTATTTGCCGTCCCTAGATGACGTAACTTCGTCATATAATGTCGGCCCAAAATTTCAACGCGTCTATGGAAACAGCCGCTATCATACCCACTGGGTCATTGATGTCGTCGTGGGTGACGAAGTCGTCAAATATGTCACGGTATCCATTATCTCTGCCCCCCGATCAGGGGAAATCTGCGGCCGCGCCACCGTCGTTTACCAAGTCATCAAATACGAGGAAAGGTTCGACCCCACTGAGGTCAGATAAGGAGCCAACAATACCTTCATATACTGACTCTATACCCGCAGACATTCGCTCTCAAGAGATACTGGCGACCTCTTGAAAAGGACCACCCAGAACGGTACCCATCAGAAGGCGAAATTTACGACATTTTGGACAAGGCGAGGTCTACTAGGCCGAAACATATCTGCGCCTCTCATGACATCAAAATCAACGACGAAATTGACAGCACTTTCGGACTTATTCGCCGCGACCTTCAGGTTTTGCCTTACAAGCATCCTGTTACGCCATATCCATCTGAAAACGAGAACGACACCAATCATGAACCCCTCCAACCGCATCGCTCTATCATAGGCCACGATCCAACACCAAATCCATCCACGCTCGAACTTGTGGACCGTTGTCACACTAATATCCTCATGCCAATGGGTGATGTGATCAAAGTGGCCTGCAGCCATCACGAGCTCCTGAAATGTTTCCGAGACCTTGTTACAGGTATGCCGTATGTTTTTGTCAGCTTCTTGCGTATTGATGTTCTTGTCAGATCATAAAAATGCGCAAAACCAGCTGACCCTCCGCCGCGATATCAGTGGCGGGAATCTGTTTATATTCAAAGACGAGAATGGTCAGGTCTTGGAGCGTCTCATGGATTACGATCACGCCAAGCGAGCAGAAAAGTCCTTACCAATACCCTGTATTCAGCTCAACTCACGCAAGGATCCATGGAAAGCCCTCAATTTTTTTCACTCAGGACTTGAGGATGCATACGAAATAACCTACAATGTAGACGACTCTGTCGCATTTGAAGCACTGGGCCATTGCGGGCCTCCTTTTAAAGCAGTTATATATGTTCTTGATGTTATCAAGAAACACTCGTCGTTCGGAGATGAATGGGATTCATCGCGAACAATTCATAGAGCTGACCTAGGATGGGAGCACGACGTAGGTTTACTTTCAATACCAATGCACTACTTTCGTCCTAACACAACTTCTCAGGATAAGGTTGAAACTTGGCCGGTTTATGATGACTGTGAATACCGGAAGGGCGACCGAACGGTAGGCCTCTACCTTAATGGTGTTGACATGTATTTGACGTACCACAGGGTACACCCCCTTATATGAGTGCAGAAGTGATTTCAAGGATGACTTTCTACACTCCACCTGCCTACAACGAGCGACCTCCCTTCGTACATGCGGCAATCCATGACGTCGAGTCTCTCCTCTGGGTGCTCGTCCATCTGTGCATGACTCGAAAGGGTCCCGGCATCCACATGAAGCGCCCCGAGCTGGACGACAGCTCCGCTAATTACGATTCCAGTTTGCGAGATGCGATTCTTCGCTACTTCGAAGGCAACGAGAGGCTCCTAAAGGAGTCCAAATTTTACCTGCTGATCAATCCGGATACATTCGAAAATAAGATCATAGCTCATTTTCACACCTATTTCGAACCCCTCAAGCAGCTTGCGCGGCAGTGGTGGGCCATCCTTATCCTTGGCTACATGTATCGCGGGAACGAGTACTATAACATCCACAGCCACATCATTTGTAGGATCGGCAAAACCTTGGATACAATTCCTGATGCTCCCACCGAGGATACGACGAAAGAACTCAAGCGAAGGGAAGAGCGCCCTTGGCAATACATGGATACCTTCAAACCACGCCCCGAAGATCCATCAGCGGCGACCCCGTCTCGTTCCTCAACTCCAGCTGTGTTGGCCACGCCGCCCAACCACCGGCCTGCACCCCAACGGCGGTCTTTCTCGGGGTCTCCTGCTTCGCGACAACCAGCGAAGAAAAGGAGGACATAGTGGTCTTACCCTATCAGCTTCTCTCCGACCTGCCTGGATAGGTCTGTAGAAGAGGAAGTTAATATCCCCGCTGGTGTAATATTGCTTACAATCCATACCCGTTTCGAGGAAAAGTGATTCAGGAAAGCTGTCTTCAAGTGTGCAGAAACGCTCGTTGTGCTGTTCCCCGACAACTAAACTGAAACGGGAGTTGGTTGGACGAAAATTTACGATGCCTGGTACTGTCCGCCGTCACAGTTTGCTCGGTCGTTATTTCAAGGATTCTGGGTCTAAAAGCTGGAGAACACTAACTCCATCCATACGAGAAAGGTCGCGCCACCGCTGGTGACACCCGAGAATACACAGCGCCTCACCGATAGCCTACGTCCACGTAGTACGCGCGTCTGTGCTACTGATGATTGGAACAGCGGATCTGAGGTTGCTCCGACACAGATTGAGTACTATCACGCGCTGAAGCAACGCACGCGAGAGGGGACGAGGATTGCGATGTTAGATTTCGAGGGTGAGAGCCATCCATTGATGGGTGTCGAGGCATCGAGGATTGGATGACAGGCCACTAGAAACTTCAACAAGTGGGCAGAAACGCTCGTTGTGCAGTTCTCCAACAACTGAAGGAGAAGTTTTACAATACCTGGTCACGTTTCCCGTCGCATTTTGCTCATTCTGGATCTATACCCTTCCAGTATTGTCAATGTTCCTGTAAATATACGTGCTCACTTGTATCAAATTTGTGTGAAAGATTTCTTGATGTGGTGAACAACATAACCTGTGGCACTGCCACCATCAAAGTGGCCGTCATTGTTCATCTTTCAACTTTCTGTCAACATTCGCCACTCAACGCTTTCCTTGACCAAATCTAAACTGCGCTTGAAACTTTTGAGGACCTACATTAACGGACATACTACTGGCTTCGACTACACAGATAATATCTTTCTGATAGTGGTCAAACGTTCAACTTGGGCCCTCGTTTATCCGCTTTTGTGACTCTGCATGACATATCTTTGAAATTCCTTGGGTCCTCGTGTCTAGTGATTCCATCAGATAACATAGCTCTATAAAGGAAGAACAAAGGTGATTTTTTTTTCTATCACTCGCTCCAACTGCCCTTCCCTAATCATTTTTCGACATGTCGCACCAAGTAACCTTCACCGATACTCCTCAGAAATACACACCAAGCATCGGTCTCGAGCGGTCAAAAATGCTTGTTGAAGAACTTGCGCTTGCCGCACAAAGAGATATTAAGAACACTCTCCACACCGTCGACACCGACGCGTTTCTCAACAAGATATTCCCATCGAACACTCCATCGGGGGACATTTTCAAAAAATTACAGAAGAACAATTCGTATGCGGGGCAACGCTGGACTGGCTTCCCTGATAATCCAGTCGCTGGCCAGGAGAAGCTACTATACGAGCCTTTTGCGGCAGCTTGCAATGCAATTACCCGCGCCATAGACAGGAAGCAGGTTCGGACAAAAATAGTCTACGTGGACCGCCACAGTACCACTCCGCACTCGCCCAACTCTGATATGGCTGCATCGCGCCCTGATGGGGCCGGAGCTAGTCTGGATGCAGCGATGGGGGAGCTCGAGAAGAAAATCACCGACCATGAAGACACTGTCCGGTTTAGAACTCGGTCTGAAGAAACAGCACACAAAGTCGTCGAAAGCGAGACGTCCGATGAGCTCGATAAGTTGGTGAGTCATGTTCTCCATGAATGGCCATCTAGCCTCTACTAACTCAACGCGATGTTAAAGAATAAATTGTATACTCTGTGGTGGTTGCAAATCCATGTTGTCTACGAAATCAAAAACACTATCGCGGAGTGGTACGATGGTGTAACGCAGCTCCTGACATATATGCGCCAGATATTGATCGAACAATTGGACCGTCGTTTCGTTCTGGGCCTGCTTCTCTGCTTCAACGAACTTACGGTTGTTATGTGCGACCGGTCGGGCATGATGGTGACGAAAGTCCCTATCAACATCCATGACGTAGATGCCAAGTTTTCCTCTATCCAAATCCTCCACTGACCAAAAGTAGGAACCCCAACGATTCATCGACATATTGGCGGGTCTTTCGTGCATGCAACCCGAAGATCTTGGCTGGGATACGACGATGAAGATATACCTACCGATATCAGATAAAACAGTCCCATCGTATGAAGTTGGCCCAAATTTTCAAGGTGTCTATGGAAATACCCGGTATCATGCGCACTGGGTCATTGATGTCGTCGTGGGTGGCAAAGTTGTCAAATATGTCACAGTATCCATCATCTCTGCCATCCGATCCGCGGAAATCTGTGGCCGCGCCACCGTCGTTTATGAAGTCATCAAATACGAGGAGAGATTCGACCCAACTGAGGTCAGATAGGAAGCCTACGATACCTTCATATACTGACTCTGCGCCCGTAGACACTCGCTCTCAAGAGATACTGGCGACCTCTCGAAAGGGACCACCCAGAACGGTACCCATCAGAAGGGGAAATCTACCACATTTTGGATGAGGCGCCGTCTACTAGACCGAAATATGTCTACGCCTCTCATGACATCAAGATCAACCGCAAACTTGATTCCACATTCAATCTTATCCGTCACGGCCTAGAGGCTGTGCCTTTCAAACGTCCTATTAAAGGATATCCAACGAGAGACGATAAGGGTGTTGATTACGAGCCTCGCCAACATCATCAGGCTGTCCCAGGCCACGCTCGTGCACCTGTACCCATCCCCTCCACACTTGAACCTGTTGATCGCTGCCACACCAATATTCTCATGCCAATGGGCGAGGTGGTCAGAAGAGCCTGCAGTCACCGGGAACTCCTGGCATGTTTCCGAGGATTTGTCAGAGGTATGTTGATGATTTATTCGGCAGTTCTTTGTTCATTTGATACTCTTATTACGTAGATCACAAAGATGCTCATAGCCAGCTGATCCTCCACCGTGATATCAGCGGGGGGAATCTTCTCATATTCACAGATGAAAATGGCCAGGTGTTCGGACGTCTCATGGATTACGACCATGCCAAAAAAGCAGAAAGATCCTTGCCGATAACCCGTTTCCAACACGAAAAACTTGACCCACAGCGAGCCCTCAGTCATGTCCGCGAGGGCATTGCAATCGGATTAGAAGTGAACAATTTCCTTGACTATGAAGTGGATGATTCTGTCGCATTGGAAGCTTTGGGTTGCATCAGTGATCCTGCTGGAGCATCCAAATACGTTCTTGATGTCGTCGAGACCCAACACTCGAAATCGAGATATAGACCGGATTCTTCACGAAAACTATTCAAGGCTGACCTGGGATGGGAACATGACGTAAATTTACTTTCAATCCCAATTTAGCTCGCCCTAACACATCGTTTCAGGACAACGTTGAAATTTGGCCGTTTTATGGCGACCGTGAACATCGGAAGGGCGAACGAACTGTAGGTCTCTACCCTCGATTCTTTTGATTTGTATTTGACATACCACAGGGTACACTTCCCTACATGAGCGCAGAGGTGATTTCCAGGGAAACCTTATACTCTCCGCCTGGCTACAAGCGGACACCCGCCTTTGTACACGAAGTAATCCATGACATCGAGTCCTTCCTCTGGGTACTTGTCCATATCTGCATGACCCGCAAGGGTCCCGGCATCAACATGAAGCGCCCGGAGCTGGACGAAAGCTCTGAAAATTACGATTCTACCTTGCGAAATGCAATTGTTTCCTACTTCGACGGCGACGGGGACCTGTTGAAAAACTCAAAGGCTTCCCTGCTGCGCAATCCAGAGAAGTTTGAAGACGAAATCTTAATTCATTTCGACTCTTACTTCGAGCCCCTCAAGCCACTCGTACGCCAGTGGTGGTCTATCCTTATACTCGGCTACAAGTATCGCGGGAACGAATACTATAATATTCACAGCCATATCATTCGTATCATTGGCGAAGCCTTGGATACAATTCCTGATACTTCCGCTGAGGATACTACGAAAGAGCTTAAGCGTAGGAAGCAGCGTCTTCGGCACTACTTGAATACCTTCAAACCACGTCCCACAGACCCATCCGGGTCGACCCCACCTAGTTCCCCACCTCCAATTGTGTTGACCACGCCGCCGGACCACCAGGTTGCACCCCAGCGACAGTCTCTCCTCGACCCGGAGTCTCCTTCCTCCCGACAAGTAGCAAAGAAGAGGAGGACGTAGTGACAACCTGCTCTTACACTATTAGCCTCGCTCCGGCCCACCTGGACAGATTTGTAGAAGAGGAAGTTAATATCATTATTCATTAGTGGTATATTACCTGCAATACATACCAGTTTCGAGGAAAAGTGATTCAGGCAAGCAAATGTGAACGATACGTGCCACGTAAATGACAAAACAAGTAAAATGGTATTAGAATGACTAGGGGCTATAATACAGACTTCGTGAATGTGTATACTAAAGTGAGGTACAATGATCGCAAGTTGGGCGGTGTCAACGGTACCATGGTCAGCACAAGATAAAGGAACGGTAAGCTACTGGTTTTTATAGATTTCCTGCGAACAATATATCAATTCTTTGCAAGCGGATACGTATCACCGTCATTGACGCACCTTAATGCTCGCCTCAAATGTCTTCGCTATCTTCGCCCGCTGGATTTTCTGCGCGGCTGTGACAAGCCCACTCTCTGGCGTCCACTCGTCGTGTGTGAGGATAACGGCCTGGAGGATTTCCTGAGGTTTGAATCCGTTCTTCTTCCCGATAGCATTGCATTCCTTCAGGATCAAGTCTCTAACACGCTGGTCGTTACAGAGGTCCTCAAGGCTCCCAGCTGCGTCGACTGCCTTGGCGCCGTTGGTGTTCGACTGGAGTGCGTGTCGGAGATGCGCCTCGTGGGGGATGATGATGGCAAGAGGCTGCTTGGCGTCCTGGGAGGCGTGCACACAGATGTTGCCTACGAGGTTGCAGGCCTTGTACGTCGATTCGAGACGCTCGAGGGCAATGTACTGGGTAAGAAGGGTTTAGTGACGTCAACATATTCGAAAGCAGAGAGGGCTTACCTCGCCACTCTGCAACTTGATGAGGTTCTTGATGCTATACAAGGCATCGTACGTGTCAGCAAGTCATTTCCGAGCCATTATTGGAGAAAGGACTGACCGATCGATCAGAGAAATAGTACCATCAGAGTTCCATTGGCCAACATCGCCGGTCCTCAGCCATCCGTCCTTGGTGAAGATGGTCTCATCCTCATTGAGATCAGGACGCTTGAAATAGCCCTTCGTGACCGAGGGCCCACGGATGCAGACCTCACCTTGCTGCGGCGAGTTGGAGGAAAGATACCCGGCTTCAGGGACGTCACGCAGTTTGATCTCGATCGAAGGCACGGGGACACCGACGGAGTCGAAACGCATGAGCTCAGGTGGGAGGATCGCGCACATACCGCACGACTCGGTCATTCCGTAGCCTAGACGTCATTAGATTAACCGAAGATCAGTGATTGACGAAGAAACACGAACCTTGCAGGATGGTAACCAGAGCAACTGTCAGGAATTCTTGTGTTTCGCGGCTGATGGCTGCGCCACCGCTGAGAGCAATACGGAGCCTTCCACCAGTAGCGGCACGAACACCACTCAACACGACGCTGTCAGCAATTTGGCCAATCACAGGGACATTGTTCTTCTTCGCAGCGTAGGCGCCATGGAACACGCTCTTCTTGACAGTGCCCCCAGTGTTGACCTTGGACAGGATGCCTTTGCGAATAGTCTCCCACACGGCGGGAACACCGACCATGATAGACGGGCGGAACGCGCTGATGTCACCCTTACAGTTGCGGACCGAGGCATCGGTGAGGGTCTTGACGCGTCCGTATCCCGACGGCATGCCGACGAAGAGCATGACCAACTCGACGATGTACTCCAACACATGTGCAAGAGGAAGATACGCAAGGTAGCTGTCGTCATACGTAAGGTGATGGCCGAGAAGGGTGTATACAGCGCCCACGGATGCCACGAGATTGCCGTGAGTGATCGAGACACCTTTGGGGTTGCCTGTGCTGCCGCTCGTGTACATGATGCAGGCCATGGTTTCCGGTTTCGGGCGCCTCGTGTCCAAGGGCTCCGTGGGCTTGGATTTGCCGAGGTCACGAAGCTCGTCGATGGTGATGACCTTAACGTCACGAATAGAGCGAAGCTGTTCTACGACGGCAGGTTTAGCATCCCCATCGTAGACGACGTATTTGACAGTGGGAGTGTTGACCAGAACTTTCTGAAGTGTGGGAAGCAGCTCGGCATTGGTGAAGATACCGACACAGTCTGGCTCGTTGAGTGAGTGAGTCAACCCTTCCTCTCCGAGAGTATCATAAGCGGTTGCGATTGTGGTCGAAATTGAAGCACACGCATGCGAGATGAGTTGCCAGCTCGGGCTGGAGTGATTGTCGCGCTTAAGTCAATGTAAATCATCCCCGAAAAACATGCGTACCTCGTTTGGGCGTAAACGTTGAAAACATGTTCAGTCGTAACCCCAAGTTCGACAAGGCCACGAGCAATCTCTGAGACGGCTTCTTTGAGCTCCACGAAGGTGAGGTACTTGTAGTCACTGAGCTGGAAATATTTCCACTTCTTCTTCTCTGTAACCTCCTTGCCCTCGACGACCTTGGTGACGCTCTTCTCCTCCTCGACAATCTTGATTATGTCTCTCCAGCCAACAGCATTCCTGGAGCCATGGGTCCGTGCAGCGTACGAGACGATGTCATGGATGGTGTCAATCCCTTCAAAGGGTTGGGTGACCAGCCTCTGTTCAGCAAGTGTGCACCTGCGAATGGGGCCCTCGCCTTCGACAGCAGGGGCCACCTCAACAGAGCCTGCGCCATAGTAACCTGGCTTGTTAGTGCGTATGCGGGACATGATGGTAGTCGGGAATAAGAACTGGAACTGAGCTCCGCTTGCAATTGCGTACCCCGCTTTATTTGCTAATTTTGCCCCTGTCTAATTTTCAAATCCAGCTTTTCTCAGCCCAATTCACTTCAACGCTAGCCACCTCATTCAGCTTTTCGTAATCCTCAAGGATCCTTGGCCCTTGGCTTTCAACCACAAGCGAACCATAAGGCACTTGTCAAGTATTTGACCACAGTTGGTGACATTGTATAAAAGTTGATGTTTATGTCACGGATGCAGCCGAGCCTGATCATCACAACGCTTAATGCGGCACGTCCTCCAACAAATTTAATTCCAGTCATTTGTCTGCACTTACTGCAAGGACGACACGCTTTGGAGCCATCAAACACATTGCTAGTGGCTGATGGAGCTCGGCAGACCTCATCCTTGACAATATTGGGGCGCAGCTCCCCAACGATGACCATTACGACTTGCTTACGTGCCTGAAATGACTGATTCAAGACTTCTGCTTGGCCACCTCTTGACTAGTGCACGCCACTAATCCATCCCAGGGCGCCAGCTACCTAATGCTTAGTATGCACACATCACCGCAGTTCTTCTACACTTGTCAAAGTTGGCACTTGCACGCCGTGTGTGTCGATCGACTGGGGCGCGATGGCTCCAAATGTGGCCAGAACTTCTGTCCAGCCACATTGAAACAATGGTGTTCGACTGTTCCTGGCTACCTAGAATGCATGTCAAAGTTCGGCGTTTCGGTACCGACCAGAGAATGAATGCGGAATCAAGCATAACCCAGAGCCCTTGTCCGCTGGGTCATTTGCATAGTTCACGGGCCTTTCTGGCCATGCGTGAGGAAAACCGCACGGCTCTAGTCAAAAATTTGGTCATTTGGAAGGGCGCACTCTACAAGCCTCGTCTCGCGTCCTACAACCTATAAGCCTCGTCCTCTGTCTCTCCGGATCAGCCGGACGAACCTCAATGCGTCAATTTCCTCCATCATCATGCATAGCACTCATGTCGCACGATCATCTGCGTGCACGTTCTCTGTACGCTATGAACCGGCGCTCAGGCCACTTACCAGATGTACAATCGCGACTTTGAACCGATAATCCTAAGTTAGCATCACTTGCGTTGTTTCTTTCCTCTAATCGCATATGTATGAACCTTCAACGATTTCTCGCAATTCTCTCATACCAATCTATGACAAAGGTCGACTCCGTTATGTCCGATGTCTTACCCCACACTCATACCTTAGGGAAGGCACAGGAACTGATCACGATCGTCGTTCTAACGATTGCCCAAATGTAGACAACCCTTTTAGGCCAACGCGATCTGGGCACGTGTATATCATACGTGATCGATTTATGTCGTCACGCTTGATGTCAACTTTGGCGCGTTTACTAACACTCGTAGGGACTACCTACATTCGACGCGACGTTTTTGGTCAAACTCGCCAGGAGATGCGGTAAACCACCCACCAACTCCAAAGACGCGCGACAATACTTGCTGGATCTTGTCTGATTCATCTCTCGTGTCGACTCCTCTGCTTTCACGACCTTTTCATGATCTCAATCGACTCCACGGAGACATCCATATCGTGCGGACAACAGTGAAAGAGACTTATATGCTAGTCGTGGACTTGGTTTCGAATCGATCTCCGAGTCATAGATACAAAGATTGAAAATAAGAGCGGGATCGATATCGGGATCCTCCACGATTCCTTGATCGATCTGCCTATTTCATTCTCGCCCTCGGGTGAAAAAGCCACATGTGAAGCTTTGCTCTTTCCTTCTTCTCCCCGGAACCATTGACCAATTGGTTCTCCCTGCCTCGAGGATTCCACGACCCCATCCATTTGCTCCGACACCCTACCGTCATGGAATTTCATCATACTAAGCAGCAAGAGCTCGGAATTGAGGCAAGATCTGTTTTTCATATGCGCCTTGCCTCCACCCCGACATGTCGGGTTCCGAGAATACCTACTCAAAGGGCAAGACCACAACGAGGCGCAGGGATGGTCTGGGCGGCGGCGTCTGTCATTGGTTTCTTGCGGAGACGAGGAACACGCAGTTGCGGCGAAGTCCCGAGATGGACGAAGATACAGATACGCGATGCACTCAGCGAACCTCTCATCTGACCTCACCAGGAGAGTCCTCTTCCACACCCGGGACGCGATGCCCGTGTTACGGGTGCACTGGGAGCTATGACGAAATGCAGCTATATGTCTTCCAAGGTCCCGGTACGTTCTATGACGACTGGGGAGGTACAACACATCTACGACACTCCGCGGCTGGCCAGTGCTATCGACTGCAAATCGACTTATCACACTCGTTCGTCATCTCACGCGTGGCCGTCGCGCATACATCATGTCGACTTCGATTTTGTGGCGTGAAGAGGGTCCGGATCCATACACACGTGAGGGAGGAGAGGAAATACAGTGGAAGTACCCGATAAGTGCTCTCATCGATGCTTATCGATGGTCATGCTGCTAAGTACGGCCCATCGAGCCGCACTTGCGCGGGTACTGACTGTATGTTGGAATGTTCGAAGGCTCTACAACTCAGGCTGGTGATTTCTTCCCTCCGGAAAGTTCATTCACAGGTCGGCCGGCGTTGATGGACGTTGGACGTGCCACTGATGTCGAGCGCTACTTCTCTTCTGAACCTCTTCTGACGCTTCTGCTTCGCTCAAGGACGACTGATTTGGTCTCGTCTGTCCCTTGTCATGTATGTTTTCAAACTTCCTCGGTGTTCTGGTGTCCTGGTGACCCACATGTCTCGAGTGTCTGCTCTCAGCTCCTGTACCTCGGTTCTATTGATAGATCCCCAACTGTCCGACGCACTCAGACTTCATGCATGTTATAGAACATGCCTATCACGAAATGACGTCAATGCATGCTTTGTATTGAACTCTCTTGTCCACGTTCTTCGACTATCCCTATGATGTCGTAGTGCCTGTCCGGTTTGTGGCGGACATGTATCTACTACTTGCGAGCGTAGACAATCTAGATGACCCTGCACTGGCGAGGATTTGGATGCAAGCCATGTACGAGTCATACTTACAGGGCAGGGTTCTGATAGACCCACCGACTGCCAGGGCACACAGCCTCTGATAAGCGTTTCCATCACAGTGTCCCTTGCTGTACTTGGAGACAGAACAAAAATCTGTTGGGCGACGGCAGGGGACGACGCCTCGAGGTAACTATTTCTAGATCTCGTGACAGGACTGATGCCGTTCGCTAGCGGTGGACATGTACACGAGGCTGGGTTATGGGCAAAAAACTTGGGAAAGGATATGTTGCCGCGTCCCCAACGTTCTCCAGGGAACATCTTTGTCCTGGTTCGTAGGATAGAGGACGATATGGACAAGGGGTCTTTTGTGATAGGCGTGGGCACGAGGCGAAGGCTTGGTGTGGTTCTCACTCTTCACGTATGTGGAGGCGGCTTGTCTCCGCTTCTAGGGGCCAAAGGGAAAGCAACGAGTAACTTCGAAACGCGATGTCCTCAGTGCACCGTCGCGCGCAGCATATGCGCACATCGTGCTACGAGCCGCCTCGTGTTGGAGGGATGGCATTTGCCTACTTACAACTCAGCGCCAAGAACCCGCAAACTACGAACCCAGGATCATTTGACAGGTCTTCCTTTCAGTCACGACAAGATTGCTCCTCTGGGTTTAGCGCGTTTACCCTTGCAAAATACGACATGGCTTACGGCCGGTAGAAGATCGGGTATGAGGACAAAAGCTCATCTGGCCATGGTCATGCCTTGTAAATTACTGATGGTGGGCGAAAGTAAAACTCAGCGGCCTCGAGCATGCGTTGGAGATTGCATTGCGCGTGAGGCACAGGGAACAGGGGATCTTGCCGAACTCGGGTAGCAGAGCAAGATCATGATCATGTTAGGCCGGTTATCGGCTCGATGAAATCGAGTCAGATGCGTCTTGAATGAATATTAATCGATTCCTGAGAAAGCACACAGGCAACGGAATCAGAGGGCTTGTTGTAGGGTTTCGACGCTATGTGTTTGGGTGGTCTGAAGGGTTAACCGGAGTTTCTTTGCCCTTTGCCTTTTTGTCCAAATATGGAAATAGACAGTGGAAATGATGCCAAAAAAAGAGATATTTTGGAACGTGCTGATTTTTTGAATCGGCACTTTACTTTAGCTGTGTTGCTATAACCATCAGACGCTTTTCCTTCTTCCTTTCTCCTGACCCCATCCTCTCGATTGCTTTTACGACCTTCTGACATGCCCTCTATCCTCAATCTCAAGTTCAAAGTTGAACTTGTCTACTTCCATAGTCTATCTCCTACTTACCCCCCCGCTTTTCTCAGGGTAACAAGTCTTTCGTCGCGTTCAGCAACCTGAACGACACTGAGTCTTTGACCAAGACCTGGAAGGTGTGTATTTAATTTCTTTTACATCTTATCTATAACCCTGAACGCGATTATAGGTCTGCACCAAAGTCGCCAGTTATCTCGAACAAGGCTCGAGACTCGAGAACTTGAGTTGGCGGTTATGGCATCTCCAGAACCTCATGGTCGACACCGACAACGCAAAGTCCAAACGTGAATTCAAGAAGCTCTCCAAATGTATGGGCGACAAGCTCGACAAGGAGAAAGGCCGGTACGTCTCAATCAAACTTGTCTCGAAACCCTAGACCCTGAAATGAGACGCTGTGCTCAGGAGCATTGAAGAGCTCGAAGCGCCTGACTACAAAGCCAACCATGCTGCTGACATACTTCGCCAGCGTGCTGAGGAAAAGGAGCGCAACCGCGCCATGCCTGGCACCATCAAGCGCATGCAGTTCACCTTCAACCTCGACAACCCAAGCCCAGCCGTCAATGAGCCTGTTGACAAGCCCAACTTTAAGCCTTCTGCTGAGTTCAATAACCGCTCTTGGAACGCTGCGCGTACCACTGAGGAAGATATGGATATTACTCGCGAGGACGGTAACGATAAAGACCCTCCGCCCACCCGAAGATTCTCCGCTTCTCTTCGGTTCCCGTCTATCTTCAACAACGACTTTGGCCCTTCTGCTCTCCTTGACGCCACGCCCACCGTTACGACTTCTATGAACTACGGCGAGGGCCTCAACCCACCTTCATCATCTCACGACAGTTTCAGTATCTCACGTCCCACTATCGAGCTTCCGTTAGACGAACTTCTCCAAAATGTCGACTCTACATCCGAGGCAGCATACGACTCTTGGACCCTTTCATACCCCCAGAACGATGATACCGACGCCGCCTCGACCACACAAGAAACTGAAGACGTTGTCATGCAAACCGCCACCGTCTTCGCTGCCCCCGCTCCCATTCGAACAGTTTCTCCGGTCGCTCAGGAGAGCGAAGACGAGAGCAGCGCGGAGAGCGACGACGAGGACTCCGACTTCGACGTTGCCGCTGTCTCACACTCTTCCAAGGTGATCCGCAAGCGCATGGCTCCTTTGTCGCAGGCCGTCAAGGAGGTCCTACCTCAGACCGTCGCCCTTTCAAAAGTCAACTTATTGTATGACACCCGCGCTAGCACCCCTACAGGCCGTCCGGCGCTCACTGTCCGAACATCTACCGTGACACGCTCTTCGGGCCCGGGCGCCACCGCTACCACCGTGAACACCTCGTCAGTCCTGCGCAGCACTACCAGCCTTGCTAACTCGGGGCCCGGGGGAGCGAAAGCGGAGTGCACCAACTGCGGTGCGACTCATACCCCGCTCTGGCGCCGTGGCCTCAACGACGAGCTGAACTGCAACGCCTGTGGACTGTACTGTAAACTCGTGAGTACTATTCCATTCATTGCACTCCTACATCTTATTGACGACGATGACTCCTTAGCATAAACGTCCCCGACCCAAATCCATGCGTAATACTCATGGTGAGCGTGCTCAAGTCCCACCACGCCAGGAGACAATCGACGTCATGGGTTTGTCGTCCTCCACCCCAAAACTCCCCCCGCGTAGCTCATCCCCCGTACACCGGATAGCGCAGTGTTACAATTGTCACACCACTGCGACTCCCCTCTGGAGGAAGGACGACGAGGGCAAGACTGTCTGCAATGCGTACGTGCTTCGTCGTTCATGCTTTGGGCAATTCTTACTCGATACTGACTCTTGCACTCTATAGTTGTGGATTGTATTACAAACTTCATGGCTCGGCCCGTCCCATCTCCATGAAGTCCGACGTTATCCGTAAGCGATCGAGACATGACGCCCGTCGCGGCGGTAACAGTTTGTCCGACACTCCATCTGCCAGCCCTGGTGTCAGCCGTCGCACCTCCCCTACACGTGAGGCTTCACCGACGCTCGCCCCCGATTCCACCACGCAGATGAGCTATGACTACTCCGAAGAGCTCGACTTCCGCTCGAGTCACTCAGAGCTCCTGGGTGCACTCGGGCATGACCTTGCCCAGAGCCAGATGTTCCAGTACAGCATGTTCCCGGGGCCGTACCACCCCGACTACCTCACCCAGGTGTACACTATGCCCACCGACCCTCTACCATTTGCCCAGTCTGACTCCGTCTCGGATCATGGTACTTCCAACGGCCATGACGATCCTGGGATGAGCCCGCGCACAAGCAAGCGGCGCCGCATGAGCACGGACTCTGCGTCGGAGCCGCCGTCGTCGGCATCGTACTCCTCGTATAACGACGGCTACTCGACGTCCTCCAGCACAACGAGCCACTCGCAGCACTCTTCCATTTCCTCCATGGACTTCCCCTTCTCGCACATGGGCTCCGGGTCGGGCTCGTTCTTTGGCTCGGGCCCTGCGCTCAGGGGATCTGGGAATACATTCTGGCACCCGCCGATGATGCCTCAGGCTGACAACCTCAATTCACCGCATATCATTCATCCGCCGATGCTTCCTCCTACAGACGAATCGCCGATGGACTACCTCCACCAACCAATGCAACACGACGAAGAGCTGTTCTCGTCGTTCCTGCACCCACCCATGGCCATCCCCGACGATTTCGCCCATGCCATGGGGCAGATCCATCCTCCGATGCTTATTGACTACCATGGGCACGACTCCTACGAGTCCATGAGGGTCTATTGAGTGCAGAACCCTTTTGCCGTCGGCTTCTGAACCACTTCGATATCATTGGCTGGCATGTTCCCCGTCCCGCTAGATTCCTTGGAAAAAGACTGGTGCTTCTTGTTTTCAACGTCACTAAACTTCATCTCCGCCTTGTGTCACGCGCACGTACGCGCATCGAGATTCAACATCTCATGACTAGATGTTTCTTTGCCGTTATCATCATTCATTGATTCTTGTTGCCCATTTTGCTCTCAATCTCGCGTCTTACTCCAATCCTTCCTTTTCCCGCACGCAGATCCGCCTTGTATCTCAACATTCACCAAACGCATCTGACTCCCGGTCCTTCTTGCCAGCATCTCGCATCACGACGCATACACACTCTCCCTGCTGTTCATCCATACAGGTCTCTCCTCTATATTGCTACAACACATCATCATCGGCTGACGGCCGTCACATTTTATATCTATATCACTCACTGCTCTGGCTCTTACCTCTCTCTCGTACAAACAGTCTGATGACTCACTCATACATATCATCAATGGTTCCACACCAACGTTGTATATACTATACAGATCTCTCGCCGCGAAGGGCTAGCGCGAATTCAGCCCCCAAATTAATTTAAATTGTCTTGACTGTATACCAATATCATATCTTTATTGCTACATTCAACACTGTACATTCGACGTTGCCAATTCAAACCTTCATTCGCGAGAATCGAGGACATGACTTATATGAACTTCAATCCAGTGGGACGTATCATGGGTCGTGCTCCGTCGTGCGCTAACTGTGGTAGTACAAGTCAATTGCTGGAGAGATCTCATTAATTAATTAATGGGCATCGGGAAGGGAAGGACAGGGATGAATCTCGGGGCCTGATCCTGCCTGATGCAAGCCTGTTGTCGCCGTCAGGACAAAACCCTTTTCCCTTTCTGGTCGGCTGGTTGTGGGGACGCTCTGATG
Organism: Tephrocybe rancida; assembly: GCA_018858115.1. Classification (NCBI taxonomy): domain Eukaryota; kingdom Fungi; phylum Basidiomycota; class Agaricomycetes; order Agaricales; family Lyophyllaceae; genus Tephrocybe; species Tephrocybe rancida. The sequence continues at coordinate 52,748 of JABCKT010006512.1, forward strand.
GGAACTCACAGCCAATCATACAAGCACTGCTTCTTTTCTCTCGTTCGCAATTTTCCCCGGAGAATGTCATGATTGACGCCGTCAGACAATCACCAGACACTCGTAGTGGCGCAGCACATGCGCAGAAAGGGCCGATACATTGGTTCCAGGTCTCGTACTTTTAGAACACCCAGATATGAATGACGTAGTTTGCACATAGGGAGTTTAGACACTGAGATAAAATGAGATGGGTGTTCGGAATACGGAGGCCGTCCAGTCGGATCGCAGGAAACAAATGATAGGTTCGGATGATTGCGACGGGGAACCATGTGCAGAAGCTGTGCCACCAGGGCTGCCTTGTCAGAGAAGCAGGAATTCTCCGCCTCGTTTTGTTCGTTCAAGGGTATCAGTGTGGAGTGTGGAGTCTTTTCGAAGGCTGTTTATTGCACGGTCAGACTTGTTGTCTGGACTCTTGACGCAGGATCCATTGTTAGAAGCATGAATTTGACAAGCCACTACCGATTCGGACCCTCAGTGAAAATACCCGTGCGCTTTATGCGGGTGTGCAACGGAAGCCATGGAGATTCTACTCTTTTCGGTTGGAATCCTCTAAAAGAAACGGAATCAACAAGATAATGTCAGGAGTCTCAAATGCGGGTTAGAGGCTTGTCAGCTGAAGACCGCCTTCAGGCCCGAAATGCCGAGAGTGCGTACATAGTCTGGTTGAATGTTTTGCCCGGACCGCCCCAATATTACGCAGCTCGCCGAAGGCCACCCCAACAAGTGAGATTTTCTTCGGAGCCAAAAGGTGTGGGAATCGGACGCGGCTGAGAAGTAGCGAAGCGAGGTCGTCAGATTCTTGGAGCTGTTGGGGCTCGCTAAGTTAGTATTACCACGGAAACTCACTTGCAATACGCGCGGAGAGTTCAACTGATCCACTGGAGTCTGGACTGCCGGGATGAGACAATGCGGTTATCAAGCCTATGTAGAGATCTTGCATTCGAATGCCGGTGGAACTTAGCTCCAGACGCTGAATCGTCGCTGATCATGATTTGGCAGATGGAGAACAAAGCCATTTGAAATTCATCCAAGCTGGGAGCGAAAATCTAGTTAGAGTTTCTGATGGGATGCAAGAGTCATGAACGCTGCGCCCTTTGCCCGTGGTTGCTTGACACCAATTTCGGGTCATCGGACAACTGAGGCGGAACACTGACCGACGACAAGCGATTGTTTGGCAATGATATATTTACAAGGTTTTATGGAGACGCCTCGTGGCGTCGAAGTCGCAGAGGATTGCCTAATTTGGATCATGTCAACTTCTCAGCCCCAACATCAAATGTAAAGGTCGTCGCTCTGTGCTATATTCTGAACTAGGACGGGTGCTAATCGTCATCGTATTTGATTTCTGTTAAGCCTTTCTGAAGCCATCGGAAGATTTGCGGCGTCAAATCGCAGAGAATCCGAGTTTCTCCAGCGAAGAAATCGAAGAACGGATCGTTATGCACCCCATTTCTCTGAATGTTCAGCTTGATTCTGCGGCGGTTCTTGGAGAGCGTGTTGGCGATCTTGATGATATCGACTCGTAGGCACTCAACCTCCCCGGCAGTGATGAAAATGCGATACACGAACCTATCCACCCCTTGGAACCACCTTGCAGGATCTTTGCTGGCCTCCAGGTACACATGGAGTGACTCAGGAACAGAATCCAGTACCTTTCTACCGCAATATTGGAATGTCTTGGCTCCCACGACATCCCATTGGTCGTTCTCAGCTTGGGATCCCGTGTTGCCCGTGAGAGAGACCCATGGAGACATTAAGAAGACACCACCAATGCGCGAAGTTAATGAAAGGGACGGGACGCCTGACACGGGGTGGAGCATGTGCGATAGCAGGGCTAAAGCTAAGTTACCGCCCGCAGAGTCGCCGACGATGTGGATGTTCTGCGGGCTGCATCCACTGGCGATGACATGCTGTAGGGCCTCGGCTGCCTGTGCCAACTGCGTAGGGAATATTTCCGTTGGTACAATGGCTACATAGCGGCACGTGAGATCGGATGTTCTGGGTGTGGGTCCTCACTCACAGTAGCTCATGATAGCGAATCCAGCATCTAATCCCCCACGGCTGAGTCTCGATCGCACATAGTTCCAGAAGGATGCGCTGAAGTCCTGTAACGGAATCACGTAGCCCCCACCTGAGAATGTCGACGGTGATTAATGCTGTTTTGACGTCAGAGTGGTGGGGCAGAGATTGCATACCGTGGAAGTACAGGACCACTCTTGTCGTATTCCGCGGACCGATCCACAACAGTCGCGCCCCACGAGTTCCTACTTCGTCCACAAGCACGGGAAGTCCCTGACTTTTCGCCCACCGCTTATAGATATCGAGAGTCCCGAAACAATATTGGAATTGTCTTATATTCCACGCGTCAGCGATATACCGGAAGGCGGTGTCCCCAAGGAGCCGTCTCCGAGTCCACTTGCGAACCATCGTGGAAGGCTGGAACCTTGCTTTGAGCAGTCCAGACGAGGACGATAGCTGGAAATTAAACGGGGAATGAGCATGATAAAGAAATAACCCGTGAAGTGGAAGTATACTAACGTAATTGAAGCACTACTGCCACAATACCTAGAACTTCCCTCCACGAAACTCGGCCGTATTCCCTCTGCGCAAGTGCAGGTATCAGCTAGCAGTAGACTAAGAGGCTGAGACTGCTAATTTAAAGGGAATTTTATCAGCAAAACACGTGGGGTATCGGATAGAATCAAAGAAGCTCTCAATAGGGCGCGGATCGGCATGTTCAACGACTGTTCAACGTCAAGGGATACGATCGATATCAATCGAAATGGACGTTCCTACATACAAAAGTCAAAGTCTGACAACGAAGCTAAATACAAAATACACAATTTAAGCGGAATACACACCCCATTCAGACATTACTGAGCAAAAAAGTCCAGAATGGACGGCGTAAGCTCCCCCTTCACCTTCGTATCCACCACAAAATCAAAGAACGGGTCATTATGCACCCCATGCGTCTGAATCAAGAACTGCGTCTTATTGTGCACCTTGCCGATACGATCCGCGAAAACGACGATCCCATCCCTTAAGCACTCGGCATCGCCGGCCGTGATGAGAATGCGGTCCACGACAGACGGGAGCTTGTCGAACCAGCCCTCGGGCGTGCGGGAGGCCTCGAGATAGGGGCGGTGCTCCTCTGAGATACCGTCGAGGACGATTGCGCCCCAGTAGAGGAGCGCGGCGGGCCCGATGATGTCGCTGTCGTCGTTGGTGACCATGGAGCCGGTGCTACTTGTCAGGTCTACCCACGGCGACATGGCGTAGGCGCCTCCGAAGGGAGCCGTCAGCGTGAGGCTGGGGACGCCCGCTAATGGGTGCAGGATGTGCGATAAGAGCTCGAAAATGAGGTTCCCGCCGGCGGAGTCGCCGGTTAGCTGGATGTTCTGTGGTTTCACGCCACTGGCGATAAGGTGCTGGACAGCAAGGACCGCCTGCTTCAGCTGGGTGGGAAATGGCGCGGTCGGGAGAAGCGCTACACGGGTTTCGGATCAATTGGTTATATCCCAAGGGTGTGCGATAGACACGCACAGTATTGAAGTATAGCAAAGCCTGTTTCTTTGCCCCTTGTCTTGAGCTCATCCACGGTATATTTCCAAAATGGTGGGACGCAAAATGCTGGAGGCATGACGTAGGCACCACCTGTACTAAGTGTTAGGAACTTTTATACATTTAGATGACATTGCATCATAATACACACCGTGGAAGTAGAGTATAACACGGTCTGTGCGTCTCTCCCCGATCCAGAGAAGGCGGCTGTTCTCACCCAGCTCATCAATAACGAGAGGGAGCTTCTGGCTTTTCATGAACGCCTTGTAGACATCAAGAGTGTCGCCCAGAGCCCATTGCAGCTGCTTCATGTTGAATCGTTTAGTGACGGCATGGAACCCTTTGTGCGCAACAATGCTCGTCCAGGCTATGTGCTTGTTGGTACGATGGAAAGGCGAAGTAATAAGAGTCCATCCTAGCACGATAGCTATCATATGACGTCAGTTAACTCTTAGCTTGTGCGAGAGAGTATTATACGCACGCAGCTGTAACGTAAGCGTAGCAAGGGCGCCTACTTTCTGCAAAAACGGGGGGTTTCCGAAGGAGGTGTCTTTCACTGCGGCCATCTGGTTAGACGATGGGAGTGGGAGAAGAAGTGAGTTTAGAGCGGGCCGTTTTTACAAGGCCTTCGATAACGAGATCACGATGGCGTCGGCTCCTTCCATTATTCCAGTCAGAATTTCAATTAGCGAACTATCTCAGACTATCTCTCACGTCACTGAGTACCTTGACTAAGTTACCACCGGTCCATCAGCTTAACATGTGTCTCAAATTGACACAAGTGGCATTAGGACTTCTCGAACTAGATAAGCGTCGCCTTGCGTCGACAGATCCCTTGCTTGAAGCTTGTTACTGCAAATGGATTTTAGAGAAGAAGTTAGAATAGATCGTGTTCAGTATAGTGACCCAGGCGTCACTCAACGGTCTTGGGGATAGTCGTGTCGCGCTTTGGTTGGGATGAACTGTGTGAACATGTCTGCACTATGATCTCCATCAGATCTTACATCATCCATCTGATGGTTATGAACAACCCAGTAAGAACCCTTGTTAAGTACAAGCAAGGGAACCTATTTCCAGCGTCGAGGCCAGTATTGAGCTATAGTACGTAGATTGGTGAAATTGGGTTTGGTATAGATAACGCCAATTGCGACGAGCAAGTAATTGTAGGTACTATATGACGTCATGGTAGTGAGTTTGCCGGAACTGTACAGTTTCGGAATTTGCCACGATGATTTCAACTTGGTCTTAGCGGTCACTTTGATTTTTTTCTGAGTTTGCCCAGCCTAGCCTCCTCCTTCCGCTCCTCTCAAGTTTCTGTTACTATTAGGTCTAGGTGAGACCCTTCCCACTTGCTTTCCTCCTTAACTGCAGCCACTCTCCGGGCAATTCATGATTACACCTTAAAATTTTAATTAGACTGCGAACGCTCGTTGCGTCATGAGTTAAAATTCCTACATTCACTGTAGCTGATTCTTCATACTTTTCCAATACTCTAAGCTTTGCTTTAACATTGAACTGACAAGCAATATTTTCAGAGGCCCACTGGAACGGGACATCTTGTCACGCAATGAATACTGGACACAATTTTTTGCGACCTCCTTTTTCAAAAGTTACCACAATCCCCAATCAAGCCGTCGCTGCGAACTTTCGCATCCTTACTTTGAAAGAACTGGCTTCCAGGTGTATATATGGACGCCGGTATATATGCACGAAGGTTTACCCCGCGATCTTTCCTGGGGACCTGTGTTGGTCCCATGTATGTCGTAGTCATTGTAATAGTTCAACAAAACTCTTGTCTCCTTAACGCTGTTTGCAAGAGTTCATTGAGTCTGTCTAATATCTTCCAGTAATGATGTCATGTAAGGACCGATGTTGATTTTGAATTGATCTATGCTTGTCATTTCTAGACTCGCTGCTCTTTGATTCCTGCGCTGTTATAGCGCTGTATACCTCTCGATACCATCGGATACCACGCTCTTCTCTCTTTTCTGATTTTCAATTATGGACAATTCAGCTGTCAATGCAAACGTTACTGTGGATGACTTTGACAGTGTACTCTCCTATGCCGACCAGTCTGTATGGCAAACGCCTGACCCTTCAAGCCCCTCTTTCAATGCGAGCGCAACACCATGGCTAATGGGCACTTACCACAAAACGGACGTCGTCGGTGCTTCTGTGAGCTTCAACTTCACCGGTAAGCATTAAAATGTTGTATACATGTGGACTGGACGTTAACGTTTCATCTCATATAGGCCCTGCAATTTTCGTGTATGGTCATACTGGCCCGTCATACGGTTCTTACGAAGTGGATATCGATTCAGCAGTGTCCACGCTGAGTGCGTACGCTGCAAACAACGCGTCAGGGCCAGCCCTGCTATACAGCGCAAGCAACCTTACATATGCCCCCCATACTTTCACCCTTCGCAACGTGGGCGCGAAGAACGGAGACAAAGGCGGAAATACCCTGTTCTTTGACTACCTCCAGACGACAATTCAGCTCGCGCCGGCAGGGTATGTCGCCTGACCTCATTAATATCCTGACGCGTCCTCATGAGTTGTTCACCCAGGGCTACCGTTTCAAATACAACATATGAGGAGGACAATTCAGCACTGAAGTACACAGGCGTCTGGGGTTCCAACAAATCGCCCAACTTCAGCGGGGGCGGGACGTCCTATACCAACGCGGACAAAGCGACCGTCTCTCTCTCATTTCACGGTATGTGCATAATACCTGGACTGCGGTTTTATGGGCTAACAAGCTTTTTGCAGGTTCCGCGGTCTACGTCTTTGGCGACAAGAAAAACGACCATGGGCTCTACAGCGTCGTCCTCGATAACAAGACTGCCGAGGTCTACAGCGGCATATCTGGTTGCGGTGGGGCATACGGCATGACCTGTGAACAGATGAAACCAACCCTCGAGTATCTCGCATCCAATCTCGACGGCTCCCTTCACACCCTTACGATCGAGAACCTCGCCGGTGTCAACAATTCGTTCTTCGGTAGGCTGAGCCCTTCTGTAACCCCTTCTGACACGCCAAGCTGACCGAGGTAAATATTGATAGATCTTGACAGTATCGTTGTGACGGTCCCGTCCGTGTATGCTCCTCGACAGCTTGCCGGCGCGGCCCCTGGGTCAACGTTGGCCTCCTCATCGCCCCCGGCTTCTTCGGCCACGGCGACCAAAGGCAATATGGCGATGGGGCTGCTTCCGTCGTCGAACTTGCTTCTTATATTTCTTTGTCTCGTTGTAATGTTCCGCTCCAGCAGCCGACGCTGGTAGCGCGGCGTTGTGCAATGTGTTGAACCCCTCATCCCTGCATTGAATGTCATTTGTTTCTGCGACGCGTGGGTCCCTGTGGCGAATTCGAAGATAGGAGAATTTGCATGTCTCAAATCCATCAATCAATTAGTTGGTGGTGCTCCAAGGTGTGATGGTTTCATTATGCATAGACATCGTAGTACACCGTTCACCGTTCACCATGATGCCACTTGATGGCCGTGTTTTCTCAGTGGCCCTCCAGTTGTTGCAGCTTTAACCTCCGCATATCTTTGTCTAGTTACAACACCCGAAACTCTGATGCTATTGACAAGCTGTCATGGCGATTGACTCGAGCTATCATTCTGTGGAATAGGGTAAGCACAGGAAATGTGAGGAAGAGATGGTCTAGACGTACTGGTTTAGTACTCGTACTCGATCTCGCGGCTGTACAAGACGTCGTCCTCCGACCGCTCCACGAGGTCCTCTTCGTCGAAGCGCTCAAAGAGATCCTCCTCGGTAACGCGAGCTGCAAGCTCTTCCTCCCTCTTTTTGAACCCAAAGAGGCCCTTCGCAAATCCAGCGATCTTGCTGAAGATACCGCGCTCGACGAGCTCGCCCGAGTCAGACCGCGCCTCAAGCTCCTCCTCCCTCTTCTTGAACCCAAAGAGGCCCTTCGCGAATCCAGCGATCTTGCTGAAAATACCGCGCTCCATGAGCCCTTCCGCCTCGGAGCGCACCTCAAGCGAGACCTCCCTCTTAAATCCAAAGAGGCCTTTCGCGAAGCCAGCGATCTTGCCGAAGATACCGCGCTCGACGAGCTCACCCGAGTCAGACCGCACCTCGAGCGGGACCTCCCTCTTAAATCCAAAGAGGCCCTTCGCAAACCCGGCGATCTTGCCGAAGATACCGCGCTCTACCAAGCTCCTGGTGTATAGCTCCTGCTCCTCGGCGAAGCTCCTGATATAAAAGTCTTCTTCGTCAAATGACCGCTCGTAGAGCTTCTCAGCGTCCTCGATGAAGCGTGCGTGGAGCTCGTCGGAGGGCTCGAGCTCCCTCTTGAAGCCGAAGATGCCCTTGGCGAAGCCGGCGATTTTGCTGAAGAGACCGCGCTCCATGAGCATACCGCTCTCTGCGACGGCACGGCCCATGATAGCGGCTGGGTCGCCGCGAATGTTGATTTCGAACATCTCGCGCATGGGTAGGGCGGCTGTGGAGGACACGAGGACGACGGCCGCGAATGCGAGGGGGCGGGTGAATTTCATGTTGGATTAGGGGTGTAAAGAGATGCAAAAAAATGTGTTGTTGGGATGTGCGGGGGTTGGCGATCAACGCGCTGTGAGCGACCTTTCCAGACCAGCTGAGAAGTGGGGGATCAAACGGGGGAAAGGGGGGTGAGGTTTATATACGGCCCACCGTCGCATCAGGTCGGTTGCCAGGTGTCTAATTGGGCAGTGCGAAACTAGGCGAAACTGCATCGCCGCTCGAAAGTCCCTATACAATTATAGTGATCAAACATTTGATGGAAACATCTGTCAACGATTCAGGTTACCGTTATGGACCGGGTGCCGCGACAAAGTACTTTTCATTCGAATGCTACTTGAGTAGAGTACACTTATGCAGCCTTCGCGTGGGCAAATACTGTACATGGGTTTGAACAAAAATACAATGAGTTTCGTAGCTCGCGCGCCGCCCGGCTGATGCTCTCAAGACTTAAATTAACATTTCATTGACCCGTCTGATCCGACGTCGGCAGATCATGCAACAACGTGCAACAGTTTCTATCAGACGTCACAGGGGAGGTTCAGAGCTGCAGCAACTGGAAGGCGGCGAATAAGACGTTGCGAACAAGTGTACTACTGTAGTGTTCGACGTTTTTTGGACGTTTCCTATCACCGTCGCTAGTAGCAAAGCGAACAGCACCAGACAATATTGTAACATGATTGCACATGTTATTTTTGTTGAGGCCTCAGAGACTGTAACAAGGACGCGAGCCGATACGAATCCAATGTGTAGATCACACGAGCGGATTCCTGTGCAGGAAGCGCGTATATAAAAGTACATAACCCAGTCAAATCCAAGTCGAAGCTCATGTCGTCAACGACGATCAACCGCAGAACTTTCCCACGATCACAAACTTACTGACTTGATCATACTAATTGAATTTGATTCTTAATTATTAACTTGTAACAGCTGGCTTCGTCCCCAGTCGTTGAGATCTAAAGGCGTTTCTCGTACTATACTTTCCAAGGCCGATCTAATGGCTGTCGATACCAGCTTTCTTCCTGTTCTATTGCAGTCTGACATCGAGAGAGCGGCACAGGTGAGCCTTGAACGGCGTCAAAAGACAAGTTAATTGACCAATTTCTAGCTGATCCAACAGGCCTACGCGCCTCCTACAATGAATACCACTCCTGAAGATCTCAAACGGCTACAGAACGAGCTCTTTGAGCTTCAGAAACGACCGGAAGCTTGGGGATTGGTGATCCCATTGTTAGAACATCCGGATCTGAATGTGCAGTTTTACGGGGCACACACGGCGCAGGTCAAGATTGCGAGGGACTGGTGAGAACTTTCTGCTTCGATCCGTTCGACGACGCGTCAATTGATCTCTCAAAGGGGTCTGTTTCCGGCAGAGCATGTAGGACAACTTCGGGATCTCATGGTTCAACTTACGGCCCATTCCATGTCGAGTGGTCGCGGAAAATTCATCCTTCGCAAGCTCTTTGTCGCCCTCACGACTCTGGCGCTCAAACTTGTTCCGGGGCGCCCTACTCGGTGGCCAGAATGGATCATGGCATGCGCTATGGCATTCTCAGGCGCCGGAGCACCTGCGGAACACATACACGATTTTCTCGCCATCGTCGCTGAAGAAGCGGGACATGCAGATCTCATTGGCCCGAGTAAGTGAGTCGTCGCGTCCGCTTTGGTTGTGGCACCGTATTGAGCGATGTGTCCAGGCTCCAGGTACACCAGTCTTTGAAGGATGCAGTTCCAATGGTGGTGCAGGCCGTCCGATCGTCGCTAGAATTGTCGCAGCATATCCCCTCAGCACTGAAATGCTTGCAGGCATGGATGGCCATTATCCCGTCAAGCGACGTTATATCCCTCATTCCTCTCCTCATATCACAACTCGACCTGTCTGAATCCGACAGCGAGATCTTCGAGGCCACGACAGATGCCATACAAGAAATCATGAGCAAGTCTGCACTCTCGGACGGATCGGGCTCACGCACGCTCACAGAGCCACTGTTGATCTGGATCGACTCTCAGGGCAGCAAGATCGTTGCACCCTCGCTCCAATCGGGCGACGTCGACGAGATTGCGCGTTCGCTGTGCAAGCTCGTTGTGGCGCTGGGTGATCACTCCTCCGCCTACCTCGCCGCCAACTTGGCATCCAACACCCCCGTAACACCTCTCTCGCAAACCCCGGGCGCCCCTGCACCTCCGACGAAGACGCGAGGGGAGCTCGCTCAGTCATTCCTTCGACTTTTGCTGGCGTATACCGGCCTTCCAGGATACTATGGGGTGGACGAGGAAGAGAGCGAGATGACGCTCGGATTCTGGTATCTTTTCCAGGAGGCCCTATGGAGTACCGACTACTACATTGAGCCAGGCGAGGAATCTAGGGAATCGACGCCTGTGAGTGGGAGTGAGGAGGTGCAAGCGATGTCGAAATTGGTGTATAGCGAACTTGTCAGGGTATTGCGGCGAAAGGCTGCCTTTCCTGGCAAGGGAGCTGGGTGGTCGAAAGGTTCGTCATGGTCTTCTATGTATTATGACTGCTCAGGAGCTGGACATACTTCCTACAGATCAGATTGAGAAGTTCCAGGTGTAAGCCGCCCATTCCTGACTTCATCCCTTCCTTTGGAGTTCATGCCTCTGTTTCTAGGTATCGCAGAGACGTCGGTGACACCCTCATCAACGCGTAAATCCCTCATTCGAGAGTTACAGAAATGTTTAACTGAACCACACTTTAGTTACTACGTCCTTCGGCACGATATGCTTGGTTATCTGGTGGACGACGTCGTTCAGCGCCTCGCTGCTAGACAAGAAACTGACGGCTGGCAGGTAGCATCTCTCATCCCGCACCACAACGTTGAGCTGACTGATGTCAACAGGAAATAGAAGCAACAGTGCACTGCATCACTTCGATCCAGGAAGCTATAGACATGGAGACAACCCCTCACCTCCCTCAAGTGTTTGGTCCCGACATCCTTGGGAAGCTACCCTCGACTGGAGCCACTCGAATACGACGGACGACGCTTTCCCTCATCGGTAACTATGCATCTTCTTCTCCCACATATTCTGGACTAAACTCTATTTACCAGGGGCATATTCATCTTGGTTTGCGAGCCAACCTAATAATCCCCCCGGCCTGCTCATGAGCGTCTTGACGTACGTTGCCTCCGCTCTCACTGACCCTATGCTGTGCCTCCAAGCTGCCATTTCTCTCCGCAACTTATGTGATGCCAATCGGAAAGCATTAGCACCTGAAATTGGGGCATTTGGTCAATTGCATGCCACGCTTGGCAGTATACCCGTACGTAGTGACACCTCGTCTTCTATTGCGTGTATCTCAGTGGGAGGATAGGATTCGGAGAAGAGCAAGGTTGTACAGTCGATCGCTAGTGTTATACAGGCGCTACCTGCGCATGACGAGATCGAACCGATAACAGTGCGTTTGCCACTGCTTTTGTTTCCTCATAGCTGACGGACTCGTAGGCCATTGTCAATCCGATAGTTGGGAAGCTCACTGAGGCACTGCAGACGTCGACTTCGGTAGGCAACCTACTACAAACACAACCATTGCTGAATACCCTTCAGCTCCCCGACGAAGCCCGTACGACAATTATCAATCAACTCGAAACCCTGTCCGGTGTTGCGAAGGGTTTGACACGTTCAACGGATGGCCTGATAATACTTGGGGAACGCGATTCAGAGCCTCAGGCTCAAGTGGATGTTATGGAGCGCGCCAGGGAAGACCCAAGGACTGTCAATCTGCGCAGATATATACTGGATACTCTGGAAGTGGTGGTCCGTGTTTGGTCGACAGATGCTGGAATAAGCACCGTGCGCCCACTCCCACTCCCTTGTGGTTGTACAATTTACGATATCTATTACAGGCCCTGAGCGAGCTCTTCAAATCCATTACATGCCTTCCAGGCGATACGACCATCATCACCCTTTCTGCTGGCCCACTTCTGGGCCTCGTATGCCTCGCTTCACAGCGCCAGCTGACGGCAGCATGGCTATCACTTGCCGCTATTCTCATTGCCCAACTCAATCCACCACCCTCTCTGTTGTTATACAATGGTGCCGCTATCAGGAATGGACCGACACCGGAGGCAGTGACAATCGTGGGGACTGCCCTACCTATGCTGTTAGAATACTCACTTAATGCAATGTCGCCCCCTGGGGCGATGGAGGCGGTCAGTTGTTGTCTCGTCCTCCTGTACCCCATTAAAACGAGCCTTTGTTTCAGAACCCCGACATTGTCCAAGAATTTTTCGTTTGCATGGATCGGGTATGTGGCTTGTCATGACCTGGCATCTCTTTGCTTATCAGGCTCCTTGTTCAGACCGCTCAAGACTTTACACGCTCTTTCTTTACATTACCCCCAGGAGCGCTCGATGCGCTAATTAACTGTAGCATCACTGCATTATCACTTCAAGAGCGCTATTCTTTAGTGCAGGCTTCCAACTTCATAGTATGTGTCTATTTACATCCGCCGAGAGATCCTTGTTGACAGTACGTGTAATAGTGCACTCTCATACAGCGAAGTTCTATCGACAAGGCACTCGCTGCGGACAAAGAACACTTTTTACAAGTACATGGCCGGCGGATTATGAAGGCCGTTTTAGAAGGCTTTGCGAGCGTCGCACCAAGAAGGTCTGTCTGGCATGCGATGAGGCCGTCACACGTTACTGAGTACCCCTTTTACCCAGCGTTCTGCCCAATCTGACAGAAATTCTCGGCACCCTGCTAAGTCGGGCTGGTGGTGGTATTGGTGGCGGTGGTGGAGCTGGCGGTGCCGTGGCTGCAACGTGGATAAGGGAGATACTGTTCACGGTACGTTCTGACCTAGTATCTGGAAGAGATAATCATTAAATACTGAGTACAGGATGATTTCGTCGTATCCAAAGCGACACCGGAAGTGAAGGAGACCTTTGCCACAGCTATCTCCAAGTAAGCTTCAAACGTCTTTCATTTCATCGAGAGTTTACCTACTTTCTGGTCCAGTTCACGTTCACTCAAGCGAACTCGGGAAGCGGTACATCAATTCACCCTCGTCGCAAGAGGGTTGGAGGCTTCAGGATTTGGTTATGCTTCTATGTAAAGCGCGATCAGTCGTATATCATCATGCATGCCTCTCAAGTCTGGCGTGCAAGTGAGCCAGTCAGGGTTTATTGGATGGTTACATTACATGAAGGATGACTTTCAGGCTTCGATGAAAGGTATTGCAAGATGGCAGAGGAAGAGGAGTGGTGGAAGCAAAAAATTGGAACTTCGGAAGTGATCGATTCATGGTGGTCAGTACTACCCGTCGATTAGTAATCCCTCAAAAGGTCGAAGTACTCCGTTCGCAATGGCAAGCCTCGAAGAAAGGAAAATAATGTGTATTGTATTTGTCGAGGATACAAACATAATCTAATCCATCGCACAATCAAATTTTGGACGCCGTCAGAGAACATTGGCCCGTCCCTTTGTGTAAACAAGGTATGTGGTGCCGAACGGGCGATGTCAAAGCGTGACCCAGCCCGAAGGGGGTCGCACTCAACTCTCTGCACCTTGATTATCGTCATTGGCGATTTTGATTGTGGAAGAATCGAAGAAACGAAAAATGTGGACAGAAGGTTTATATAGGAAAATTGTATACACACGGTCATGTGACCTGTTTCATTGGTTGGCTGGCATCATGTGCACAGACCAACCGTGGCTCGGAACCCCCTCGTTTTTAAGCTACAAGTTGTGGTCTTATGTGCACGGTGCACCAACAGATTAGAACGGCCCGGGTCGTTCACATGTTCAAACTTTTTGCAGCTTTTACCCTCTTATACGCCGCATTATGAATAGATGGAGCCGCCTGATGCTCCAAGTGGTTCATAACCGAACGATGGCGTTTGTAGTGAGAATTTTTCCACCCTTTGAGTTGAGTGAGCTTATGTTTTATCCCAGATCTGTTCAATTCTCCGAGAAGCCGGTGGGAAGATGAAGCTCGGGTCGACCCTGGTGACCTCGACAGTGTATTTCTAGTATTTAAGTGCATCTGGATTTTTTAGCTTCGCCGTCGTGTTTCCAAACACCCCCAGAGTCATATGGAGCCCCTGGTCCAACTTATCTTCGCTGTTGCTCTTATAATCTTTTTTCGTTCATGGTTCAGAAAAGAACGGCTTCGGCTTCCACTTCCACCAGGACCACCCGCCGAACCCCTCATAGGTCATCTACGTTTGATTCCCGCGGAAAATCAGGAAGATATTTTCTATGAATGGGGAAAACATTATGGTTCGCAAAAAGCCTTCTTTTAGACCCGACGTGGTTTTCTAATGCTCAGTAGGAGACGTAATCCACATTCACTTCCCTGGACGATCAATCGTTGTCCTCAATAGCGTGAAAGCCGCAAATGATCTTCTCGGCAAGCGGAGCAGAATTTACAGTGACAGACCTCGGTTCCCCGTATACGAATTGTAAGAAGTCGAGTCGTCGTCAGCAATTGTATGTACTTATTGAGATCATATCACATATCACACAGGATGGGTTGGATAAACTCAAGTACGTTCATTAGATATGGAGAGGCTTTCCGACGGCACCGACGGATGCTACAACAAAGCCTGAATGCCCAAATCTGTGTGTCCTACCATGCAGCTCAAACGAGGGAAGCCCGAAATCTCCTTCAGAGTCTCCTGTCCAGCCCCAAAGATCGAGAAGATCATATCAGTCGGTATGACTAATCATGCTTGTCCCCTCATTTCACTTGTGGGATATCTGATTGTATACATAGCTTCTCGACTGCCATCATAGTGGAAATAACATACGGATACCAGTTAGCGTCGGATGGAGATACATTCCTCAAATTAGCACAAGAGTCTTCGGAAGTTTTACATCAGGCTGGATCTCCCGGAGGTACCCTAGTGGACTCCTTTCCTTTCTGTACGCCACTCACCTTTATATATCTTTCGCTGCCTCCTTCTGAAAGAGTCACCGCCATAGTGGAATATCTACCATCTTGGTTCCCAGGCACTCATTATGCCAACATGGCACGAAGAGGTAGAGGCGCAATTGATGCTATACATCGCTTTCCATTTGAGTACGTCTTGGGTCAGATGGTAAGCGGAGCCTACTAATTCAGAGAGTAACGAGCCTCACGAATGAAGTAGGCTAACAAGACAGCAAAGCCTTCCTTCGTCAAATCACGATTGGAAGAGCGTGAAGTCCTCGGCTCAAAGTACTCAAACTCAAACGACGACATCATTAGTGTCGGTGCATCTATGTATGCCGCTGGCGCAGGGACAGTAAGCAATAATCTGAGTTGTACATGTTTTACACGCCGCAACATTCTTTATATAGACATGGTCCACGATCTCAACCTTCATCTATGCCATGCTTTTATTTCCGAAATGCCAAGCCAGGGCTCAGAAAGAGATTGACTCAGTCATTGGCGGCGATCGGCTACCTGATTTTGATGATAGAAAGGCTCTACCGTACGTCGATGCTGTAATGCGAGAAACCATGAGGTGAGCAACCCAGCGATTCAGATTCGGCTCCAGACCTCAGTCATTTGAGCAGATGGCACGGGGTGGCCCCATTGGGTGAGATACAACGGAGCCGTGGCCACCTTCGCTTGTACTAAGATTCAAATTTTAGGCGTGCCACACCGCTGCATGGAAGATGACATCTATCGTGGAATGTTGATACCGAAGGGCTCTACCGTTATCTCAAATATAAGGTATGCATTATTCTTGTCATAGCTAGATCATACATGTCATGATTACCCAACGACTTTTTTAGGGCAATGAGCCTTGACGAAGAAATTTATTCTGATCCGCATACCTTCAACCCTGCGCGCTTCTTGCCACGACCCGAAGGTAACGAAGAGCCCCATCCAGATGAAAATTTGGTCTTTGGTTTTGGGCGAAGGTGGTGTCACAGGTTTTGTCAGCTCGACTTACGTGCACTGACTTCTACTCAGAATTTGTCCTGGACGCCATTTGGCTGATGGAAGCGTCTGGATCGCCCTAGCATCTATCCTTGCTACCTTCAACATATCGAGGGCTGTTAAGGAGGATGGCACTGAGATTATTCCAGATACGAGTCTGCCATTCAAGGCCGGGCTTGCCAGGTATGTATTTCTGGACCGAATTATTGTCCGCCCGTAGCTCTGATGACAAGATGGCTTGAACGAATAGTCACCCACCTGTACTCCCCTGCAACATTCTTCCTCGCAACGAAAAGGCTCGATCGCTCATCGTTGAAGCCAAAGTGTTGTCCCCGGCTTGAACAAACAGTCATTCCTTGTAACATTAATTTCCGAAGTTTCGAAATTTGTGGCGCTACCTTCTCAGTGACATTCAGTCCGTTATACCAAAATTGTTGACTTGGGCGATTGTGAAGCGCATAACGGTCATTAATTTTATCCCCTCTGCAATCCCGCTGTTACTCAACCTCGCAGCGCTCAGACATAGGTGGCCGAACTGAATTGGAACCGTTTTTGGTTGTTTGTGAATGCGACTGTAACAGATGTATTTACACCGGAAATAAACATGTTCAGGCAGGACTTAAGCCTATACTTAAATTATTACTTTAGACCTGAACTTGAGGACCTCTGAAATCTTTACTTAAATTATATGTTTCATAACATCTGAAAACTGATCCCAAACTTATTATTTTAGGGAAGCCGAAATTAGTCCCGAATCTATCAATGTTCTTGAGAAATTAATTTCAGGAGGCCCGAAATGTATGTTCTCGGGATAGATTCCAGGCCGTCTCGAACCTACCCTCGAGTTGTTAGTTTCAGGAGGCCCAAAACTGGTTCCCGAACTTCCTGTTTCGGGACTGATATTTTAGAAGCTCTTGAACTTATTATTTCGTGGCTCCTCAATTCTGTCTCGAGAACAATAGATTCGGGACTGATTTCGGCTACCCCGAAGCAATAAGTTTGGGATCAGTTTTCGGACTCTCTTAAACTAGCTCTTAAAGAAGAAATTCAGGACAGTTTTCAGATGTTACGAAACGATTTCGGAGGTCCTCAAGTTCAAGTCTAAATTAATAATTCAAGTATAGGTTTAAGTCCTCCCTGAACATGTTCAACTATTTCCGGTGTGATTGACTCGGAGTCACAAGTCAAAAGTTTTTGGATATTGCCATTGATATTGCGATGTGGCAGTAGATCTCAAGTGGAGTATCCCTTGTGCCAAGTATCTCGAATCATGGCTTTGCCCAACAATTATTCTCACAGAAGCTGGCATTCCGTACATCGTCTGGAGCAAAGAGGCACTTGCGTGGATCCACGGCGTCCCTACTGACATATTCACCACCCTCCACCTTCTGGTTTCCAAGAATCAACTTGACAAAGGATCCAATACTCTGCTCAGCCTTCTTCCATATTACACCCGTATGGGTCCTCGCGCCAACTATCCAATGTTAGACTGGTTTTTGATGACCAGCGAGGGGAAGAGTTTCAAAAGCAGGCCGATTTCCACATGCGTCATCTGTGTCTCGCGGGGCCGCCACAATACTTTAGCAGCGGTAGCGACTGATTGGAACCCGCAACCGACCAACCAACCTGCATCCATCCACCTCACGCTACCCTCCTTCTTCCATCTGGATACTACCAAACCTACGTCCCTGGCCTCTCTACCTCAGCGACATTCCCTTCTCACCACTTCAGACCCTATACGATGCATTGCTTTCAAACATCATGCGCCACAGCGATCTGAGTACTCTGCCAGCCTGAAGCATCATATGAGCAAATATCCCGGCTGCCTCCGTCTCTACAGGTTTTGCAAATACGTGAGGGGTTGTATAAGGAGCAGGCTCGGAAGGACCTTCCCGATCCTATTCGAGAGGTCGGACTCACCCTGGGCGCGGAGAACCAGCCAATGTTTTGGGAAATGTGGCTACAGGATGAGCCCTATCCAGAGGACTCCGATGAACGACTGGGACGACTGGTAAACTCATGGTGGCACTGTTTATACTTGATCGCTAAATGATGGTGTCTATCTAAGTCGGACGACAACGACTGATTGCCAGTTTCGCCAATTAGTAAATGTATGTGTCCTGCAACTTATTTCGAAGCTACCACTAGTCTAAAATATCGCTGAACTTTGCGTATGTAGCTCTACAGCCACCAATGCAAACGCAAGATCGAACCCGGGACATTCGTTCTTTCTGCAAGTCTTGTGGCGAGGTTGAAGGCCTAGTTTTCACATGAAAGGTGCCCATGTACGAACTCTGTCGTCGTATAACCCCCGAAGGCCTGACTAGCCTAGCTAACTATACCACCCTTCTCTGGCCTTCATATTTTGGTGCTTTTCATCTCTTTGCGAGTTCTGACATATAGTTCTCGCCCTCGCGGCAGCCACCATCACCTGTGGGGCGCGAAGATGGAGAAGAGTGTATACCACCTGTATGATCATGGTGCTCGTGCCCTTCCGCTCTTCGTGTCTAGCTTCTCTCCCCGTCGCCGCGACGTTGACTATGTATCCATATCTCCGATCGCCACCGCTGCCATAGAGCTGTTGATCCTCGTGCCTGCTGAAGACCTGCGTGAGCATGTTGTTACTTCACAACTCAGGTATGGTGTACGTACCATTGTCTGGCGTCAAGCGCCTCCTCACTGACCATGGGCCTGCTCGTCTAGCCTCTCCATTGCCGTCCCCACAAGGGCCCATCGATGTTGAGTATATGTATGGACGTCCGCCGATCGTGATCGCTGTGGAGGGAAGCCTCACTGGCCATAGGGCTGGAGGTCGCGGGGTTGAGAAGATTCGTCTGGTGGAGAGAATTATTAACACAGGTCAAAGTCTAGTATGAGGTACATACCTCTGTCCACCATCCTATTATTTTCCTGCTAACCACACGCCCGTACATAGCCTTCCTTGTCACCACCACCCATCGATGGCACTCTGCAACCAGGGGGCGGCGCGGGATAGAGCTATTGAGAATGCCATGAGCTATATTATACATAGCCACTCTGCTGGGTCGTTGTGCGGTATTCGTGCAGCAGACAGGCTTGTTTCTTCGACATGCACCGAGCTTCCTGACGGGAGTTGAAAGGACTGGCTGGTTGGTTTGAAAGGCAAAACTCTCCTCTTTGGGGGTGCTGGAGGTACGCGAAATGCGTCGTAAATGTTTCCAGTCAACCTTCAAGTCATTGAACTTGAATTGTAGGCCGTAAACCTGTTGTCTACCCAAGTTATTGCTGGCGTCTTGGTGAAATCCGAGGGATTGTCACACACCATTGGGGGCTTGTTCGAAATGTAAACTTCGAACAGTAGGTCACAAGTCACACTGCTGTTTGAATTGATTGATACAGTAAGTAAAAAGATATTTGGACTTACGGGTTTTCCCATCAAAACTTGGTACCCTCGAAAGATAATAGAGGGTAAGAATTTAGCTTAGGCTACAACAGAGAGCCTCGGAGCAGTGGATGACTTGGGAGTCTTGATATTTCTGAGGGTTCTGCATCAGGAAAACGTGAAGTGGTCGATATTCCCAGGCGGAGTTTATAATTGCTTTTATCTGTGACAATGGTAGATCGT
>JABCKT010006513.1:0-72102 GCA_018858115.1 Tephrocybe rancida
ACAGCCTAGAAATAATTTCTCTGTGTGCGCGCAGCGTACAATTGCTCATCAGCATTCTGTAGCACTTAGGCACACATATGTACATGTTATTTAACCTCTATCAAGTGGGTAGGGAGGGTATGGTAAATTTATAATCATTGGCAGGAGAACGTTGACGCGCACATGCACGGGTCCGGCACCTGCTTACGCTTATGTACTGAATGAATATAAATTGGCAGGAGGACTTGTCGACGCGCACACGCATGCGCCGGGTCCGGGGCCTGGCGCCTACGCACTTATATATGGTTCACGTGTTAAGAAGATTATATACAATACTAATAGGCGTACGACAGGCGTACGCTGGGCGTACGCTCAGTTTCTGTTGTCCGGGTTCTTAACATTCTTGTCGTTGTTCCTGTCTTACGAAAATTTTGCTAGAATTTAATATATTTTGTCTGCTAAGTACCAATTCTAATTTTTTACATTTCAGGATACACTCATGTCTGCTAGAAAGGTTAAATATTCAACAATTGAAAACGTTGCCATCTTTTGTTTGTTTAAGTTCTGAATTTAGTTGTTCCAAAATTTTGAGTCTTTATCTATGTTTCTGTCTGCTGTCAACGGAGACAATAACGTTAGAAAATAGCCATCGTTTCTGGCAGACATCAAGGTAAGAATTTTGTCACCGTTTTCAGCAAACATAAATCAATATTAATTCTATTCATCGTTACACTCATATCTAGCGGACCTCAATTTTTATTTTGCCGGGGTGAGAATAACCAGAACGCCGAACGGGTCGATTCAATCCGATTCAAACACCGCTGATTGGACTCTACCTGCTCAGTGCACGTGCTGGCAGTCAGTCTGCTATCTCCGAGTCCCTCGAGAAGTTGAGCCTTGCCAAAAACTTGCAGCGCACCCTAATCTGCGCTTTATGATTGATCTAACTCTTACTATCTACAACATCATCACGTACACCTTATATCTTGCTGTTTACCTCGGCTCAGCAAGTCCGGTTCGAGTCAGCACACTTCTTGAACTTCCAACATCTGTACTTACAGTAAGGACTCGGGCCGCAATCTCGAAAGGTTCAAAGATAGGGTTGCCATGTGGTGCGTTCTCGTCATTTTTCTTGATTTTGCATTGGTTCTCGTGGCCCTCCGTCGGTTTAATTCGAGGTATTGACGACAAACAACAATCTTACGATACGCTATTTTAACTATGAATAGCGCATAGGGGGAAAGGAACGCCAGTGGCAGCAGAGCGAGGTTTTCGGATCTCGAGTCACTTACGAAGTTAATGAATTAGGTTGACCATTTAGATTGCTAGTAAGACCCCGGCAAAGGAGGAGCTTTCCAAGATTCCATGCGTCGTATATAGTTCGAAATATGAACAGCTTACGACAGACTGATACATACCAAATGCTGGTGGCACAACGTAAGATCGTCACGATTCGCGAGGACTGTTTGCATTGTAAGCTTGTCCTATCAATCTCCCAAGTACTAGACTGACAAATCAAGTCGTCCATCTTCTCTGTAAGCTTTTCCTACGTACCCACCCTCCTACCATCGAGGGAATTCAGGGTTTGAAATTTGTCGTCGTCGTATTACTCATATATTCCTTCTTGCCTTGTCAACACCGCCTCCCAGTTCCATTATCCAACTATGGGTCAGAACCAATGGGTTGTTTTCACCATCATCAACTGCACCGATTTCAGCGTTAACACGTTGATCATCAAAAACCTCAACCTCACATATGGCATATTCCATCAGAACGGTAGCTATCTGTCTACAATGCTATACACCTCTTCGCTTATGTGGATGCATGCAGATCATAAAGACTGGGAAATCGACGTACGGGCGATAGAAGGAACAAAAATTCTCTACAACAAACAGCAACATACATTTAGTTCCTGTGGTTATTGGGCAGGGACCACAGGATCATTCGACATCTGCATAGGAGAGAAAGAGGAAAAACTGTGTCATTGTGAGTGGGATTGTCCATTATTGTCTAGCTCTAATAGTTGGACATTGACCGGTACGAGAGATATGGAATTCTCTGCTTCATCTCAGTACTGACCAGTGACGGAATTATACTCTTTTCAGATCATCACCCCAAATGGATCATCGAAGATGTTGGTGCTTCGCCTACCGGTGCCCTAGGCTGTATCACCATCTCAGCTTACGATAAGTGAGCGTGAAGAATTCACACCTGAATAGTACACTGGATGGATTTCGCCATTATTTGACACTTGATGCATCTTATTCACACTTGTCAGTAAGCTGCTGGTCTGCGAGGGCCTGAGTTCTCCCCGAGGCATAGACTACGCGAATATGGGATCCTAAAAACACGTTCTCTGTGTAATTAAAGACATCGGATCGTCGCAATAAGGTGTTGCCAACGCATATAATGGGTAGGTCATGTGGCGAGGTCATACATGATAGGGAGGGTAGGGGCGCTGGAAGAATCACGTCACATGGACCTCTTCGAGAAAACGATGAAGTCCGTCAAGAAGAACCTTAAGGATGCCGGTGTCAAGAAGGAGGATGTCGATGAGGTATATAACGATTTTACGTTACATCCATCCCATACTGACGTGTCACTCAGATTATCCTCGTTAGTGGTTCCACTTATATCCCCAAGGTACAGCAGCTCCTCAAGGAGTACTTCGATGGCAAGGAGCCCCTCAAAGGTATCAACCCCGATGAAGTCATTGCCTACGGTGCTGCTGTCCAGGGTGGTATCCTCTCCAGAGGCGAGGGAGCCGTCGCGAGCGTCAAAGTGAATCTCAGCCCCCCACCCCTAGCATCGAGACCAACGGTGGAGTCTTCACCAAATTCATTCCCCACTGATACGCCATCATGCCCACCAAGAAGACCCAGATGTACGTCGCTGCTATCCTTTGTTTGCTTTTCAGCGATATTGATGTTTCCAGCGTTCCCGCTGCTAGCTTCTGACCGCCGCCGATAACCAGACCCCTGTCTTGATCCAGGTCTTCGAGGGCGAACGTCTCTTGACCAAGGACAACAAACTCGTTGGCAAGTTCGATCTCTCCGGCATACCCCTTGCACCCCGCGGTGTCCCCCAGACCGAAGTCACCATCGAGATCCGCGCGAAACACGGTAAAGATATCTTGAAGGTTGCCGCCACCAACAAGGGCACTGGCAAGCCTGAGTGCTTCATCATCGTCAACGGGCCAGACCGTCACGGTCTCGACGGGGAGGAGATCAACCGCATGGCTACTGACGCTGATAAGTTCGGCGAGGAGGATGAGGCTCAGCTCAGGCGCATCGAGGCCCTCGTGATCTACGGCTATGACACCCAGCTCGCCTACTAAGGGGCTCTCGGTGGCAAGGTCGGCGACGACGACTTCAAGAAGACCGGTCTCGTTGCCGTTAAGGACACCACTGAGTGGATCGACGAGAATGGTCAGACCGCCTTTGTCGAGGACCTCGAGCAGAAGTTGGCTAGTAGTTTGCTTTCTCATGGTACCCATTCACTCATGACTTACTGGATTTTTTTCATTCTGGTAGAGGTCCAGGATCAACCCCATCATGAACAAACTCCACTTGAGTGGCGACTCTGGCGCCTCGGGAAAATCGTCCGATGGTGAGGATTCCACCTGCGACAACGACGAGCTTTAAGTTATCAGTTGTGAGCCAGATCGTATAATCCAGTGGGCTATACTCGGAGTGGGAATACTTACTTTTTCCACGCCATGGTTCTACTAGATCATCGATACGATTCCGTTAGAGAGCTTAGACTGAGAATAGACTCCATAGAGTAACCCGGATAGAAAGATCATAGCATCATGAGAACGAATACGCTCGTCTTCCCCATATTGTATCTCACAGTACTCAACTTAGTTAAAACATGCACTTTCGCCTCCATCTGAGGTTCTGCAGCACGAGTAGCTTTTGCAAGTTGGCCTTAATTATCCGAGTCCCCGCTTTGACAATGACCTATGAATTTTGTACATTTTCGCATAAAAAAATAATCGGCCCGCGAGCCCGGAACCGCTCTGATCTTGATCATGATCGATATCTCCAGATTTGATGGACGTGTGGCGGTGAAGATCGAATGCAGGGTTGCTCGTAACTTCCATGTTCAGCGTTTTCAGTTTTGCTCTCCTCTTCCTCCAGCGTTGGCTCCTCCCGTCTGCGCGTTTACTATTCGTTGATTGTTTGGTTGTGTATGGCCGGGCGTGTTTGTCACTGTGGAGGCGACGCGACGCGTCTGCACCGCCACAGCAAATCCGATAAATAGCGGTTCCTTCCTCCGTTTGCCTCTATCTTCTGAACCACTACCATCTCACCCAAAGATGCTGCTGTTCTCATCAGTTCTCTCTACATCTGCACTCTGCACTCTCGCTGGCAACGCCAACCTCGGACTGCCTGTTCAAGTGCAGTCCACCTCGGCCTGGTCATGGTCTAACGCCAGCGTCCCCGCTCGCACTGACTGGATAGGCTCCCGCCATGATGAGCAGCCCGCTGAACAGGTCAAGACTCAGCCCGCTCAGCCTTTTACGATCACGGCGAGCCCTGGCGTTCCTGAGGAGGTCAACGTTACCGCCATTTTCGAGGGTATGATTGCTAGTTGCGATCGGATGTTGGCTCTTGTCGAGAAAATCCGCATCTCAAACAATCTTATGATCCGCAGCTACGATCGCCGCGCCGCCATCTGGTCCAAATACCTTTCTTCCCACATCAACACCACCCAGCCCGCCCACACCTGCTCCATCCATACCGCCCCCACCCTCCCGAAACAACCCTCCTCTTCCTACCCAGTCTGCTTGGTCAACGATACTCCCGCCCTTTCCAATATCGTGGATCTCCCCGCGGATGAGCCCGCCCTTGGCTCAACCGACGTGATGGATCCCGTCGATGATGGAGCCTTCGTGCGACTATCGGTTTTCGGTACCTTGGTCGCCCAGCTTACCTTTGGCCCCTTCATGGACTTCATACCTCTCCCCGCGCAGGTCTTCGTCTCAGCCCAAGTCGGGATGCTGTACTCTATGATGGTGTTTACGGCCAGAGATCAGCTCTACCAACTTAGGGATCGCTGGGCAGAACGCAGATCATTGACCAGTCCTCCCGTGCCAGTGCTCCCCACCCTTCCTACTCTATCCGCTGTCGCGACTGCCCCGGCATACGCCAACATCACCATGGAGGCACCTGTCTTTTACGCGGCGCCTGTTCTGCCTGCGTATATTCCAACCGCCTCTGTCGTCGAGCTCGCTCCAGCCCAGTTTGAGGAGCTAGTTGCGGTCCCGGAACCCATCCGCCCTGGCCCCCAGTCTCCCTCCTGGCGCTTCCCGACCATCTCGCCCAATGAGCCGCTCACTTGCTCTGCCGACGATGTCCCGAAAAGCGTTATCGTTTGGGACCCTAGGTCCTTCGACGTCGAGAACACACACGCGCCCGTGCAAAGTCTTCAGGATGATATGACAGCGGCTTCCGGCGCCCCGAGTGCTCTTGATCTTGCTGGACTGGTCTGGGTGTTTGTCGTGAGTTCAGTTATCTTCTCGCCTTGATCGCGTTGCTGATTTGTTCGATACACAGCTCGCGATAATCGCCCTGAAGCGCCGCGCTAGGATTGCCGCTGGAGTCATGAAGACCATCGTCGATGCTTTTGCGCACGTTTTCCCTGCTGAGGCTTCTCCCATCTGCCATCAATGTGTACGTGCATGGTTCATATATCTAACGCTCTTTTCTGACCCTCCTGTAAAGGCGGTTACTGGTACTGGAAACTCTGAGGTGAGTTGCCCCATCGATTTGGATCAGGAGGTCCTGGTTTGGGTGAGTTATATTCTTTTGACTTCGTTTCGCCGTCTGACACGATCTTTCAGGACAATTGCGAGATCAACTTGAGCATAGTTGAGGATCTTGTCGAGAGGGATGATGACACCCTCTCCGCCACCGATTTCGCGGTTGTCAAAGATAACGAGACCACCACCATTCTCGACTTCGAATCGGCCACCACCGTGACTGTTGACGAATCCTCTGCCAGCTGCGAACCTCCCGTCATTCATTCTTCTGACATTGTCGAGGTCGAGGTGGCTCCAAGCTTCGAGATCATCAAAGGATATCTTTTCGAGCAATGGAGAAACGAGGCCATCAGGGAAGAGCTTCATGAAGAGGTGTATCGAACCGGCGATGCGATCTTCCCTGACCCCTACCTGGTGATGAATGACAAGGTATGTTCTTCTCGACTTCCTCTTACGCCTTTTACTTAGGTGTCTTAGGAACCCTCTCTCTGTGACTTTTACCTACCCTCTTTCCCGCTTGACCAACACGCCTGGTATGCGCCCATTCTGGACTGGCTCGACCAAAACGACCAGTGGACCTCAGCCTGTTGGACGTCAGACGAGGAAAGCGAGGTTGAAGCTGTGGGCCGCATCTGTACGGAGATTGTCACGATCTATGTCACGGCAGCTCGCGTACGTACATCCTTTCTCGGACATTGTACACTTGGCTCATTTCTTCTTCAAGGCCATGATAGAAGAACTTCGCGAAGAGGTGTCTCGAACTGGCGATGCAATCTTCCCTGACCCCGACCTGGTAACCATTGATAAGGTATGTTCTTCTCCACTTCCTTTTACACCTTTTACTTATGTGTTCTAGCGACCCACTCTCGGTGACCTTTGTCTACCCTGTATCCCGGCCGACATACACGTCTGGTATGAGCCCATTCTGAACTGGCTCGACGTGAACGACGACTGGACCTCAGCCTGCTGGGTGTCAGACGAGGAAGACGAGGCTGAAGCTGTAGCCCGTGTCACTACCGGAATTCTTGCTGTTTTTGTCGCGGCAGTTTATATTCGGCTTCGTGTGAGTACTTCTTTTCTTGGGCTTTATACACCTGGCTTATTCTTCATGAAGATGTCGTCTATAGCTGCAGAGGGGTCGTCGGATGTTGGCACCGAAGCCGCGGCACTAGAAACTGTCGAGCAGCCTACACCCGCCGAAGGGGCCATCGCAGTCGACCCACTGCTGGAACCCATAGAGCAGGCTACACTCGCTGAAGTGCCTATTGCTGCCAACATACTTCCGGATCCTGGAGAGCAGTCTACACCAATCGACTCGGAGTCCCCAGCTCCAGAGGCTCCGGCACCCACCAAAGCTCCCACACCTGTTCTCAAGGCGGCCAAGCGTCATAAACCCCGCTTCAAGCGAACAGGCCGAGGCCGGCGCTGATTCAATGCTTCTCTCCCCCCTCCCTTTCCTTTTGTTCCTCTTTCTGCCTGCTTTTCTTCTCGAACTTCTCTCGTGACACGAACGCGAAATCATCGGCCGCAACACCGCCCTCGCCGTCAAGTCTCAAGTCCTTCTCGACAGCCACGCCTCAACCCTTCGTATCCGCAACAAGGAAGTCCCTGTGCCCATTCCCGCTCGTGTGCACCCGACTGCGCGGCGCAACCCGGATGCGGGGATATTTCGATATCATGCGCCGCCAGTCATCCCTCCAGGCCCGCATTGGTGTGGTGCCCGTGGCTCTGCGTGGTGGGGACTGTCGAAGACGGGGGATGCGCACCCTTCGTCTTCGCCGGCCCTCATTTTCGTGGAGTTGCGGTGTATTGCATGCTTTGTGGCTGGCGGTCGAGCCGGGCGGACTTCCTGGATACACAGCTCGGCGATGCATCGTTCTGGTATGTGCTTTTTCTCTGAGTCCCTTTTCTCGCGACTTATCTGTTTCTTTAGATGCGGCTGACTCGACAGGATATGAACTATGATAGCATCAACGCGCCCCTTGCGACCTTTGCGCCCCGCATTCCGTCACGCGTCGTCTGGCACGACTTTTCAGGCCCTTCTTTCTGTCTTTTTGTTTCTCTTTGCACCTCTCGAGCCCCACCTGGACTTGCTTGAACCAATCTCCGCCCATCTCAACCCCATCCTTGCATCCATTCATCATCACAAATCCGACCTTTGCTTCTCTCCTCGGACCGTCGCTTATTATCAGAATCTCGACACTGCATTTGCCCGCTTATATTGGAATACGAAATACGGAAAACGAACTCTTGGCTCCCTGCAACCGGACTCTCGCATATAGCATATATTGGATCTCGAACACGAACTTTTTGGATCATATCATCGGACTCGGACTCTTCCCTCCATTCATCTTCTGTTGGATCTCGACTCGACTTTTGGACTCGGCCATGAACGAAACTCTTTTATTGTGCATTTAGCTTCGGACTGTATATCTTCGACTCGACTCGATTTCCTTGTAATTGTATCCCCATCATTTTCTGTCCTGTACACTTATAATCTGCTTCGTTTTGTATTTCTTCTCTTCCATCATGGAATGTAATTGTATTTGGATGATTCGCAGCAGGTGTGATCGTGTCGTCTGAGCCAATGAAGATTGACTACCTTGTTTCACATTACATGGAAGAATGAAAACGTCGACAGAGACAATCGCTTGCGTGAAAAAAGCTTCTTTCTGTTTGATACAATACAAGTACTAGGCTACAAACTGGGGATACAGTGACTATGTATTCGGTCAAGGGGGTCAATGCATTAAATGTGTCGAGATCAATGGAAGTATGGTGGGTGCACGAAATTCCAGAGCTTGACCAAAGGGTTGGTTACATGGGTGAAAAATGGTCACAACGGCTCTCAGTTTCATGTCGTATTCCGTGTGGTGTTGACCCACGGCCCCTGCTGCGAATGCGAATGTGTTCTCGGTTTGAGTGGTAAACCGAACCCAGGCGCTCGAGAGCCATTGGGGCCTGGGCGTTGTATCGGGGTCGGGCTCACGGAGAACCCGGAACTTGCACCAGTCGGGTTGTCGAGGTTGTTCTTGAGCGGCCGTCCAGGCTCGAATGCGGGTGCGCGGCTTGACAAAGTGGAGGCAGAGGTGGTGGTAGTTGGGGAGGAGTTCAGATGGTTAAGTAATGATGCCGATGTGGAGATGCTGTTGGATGGTGAGGTCGTGGTGGGTTTTGGGGGGTGGCGGTTTGGGTTCATTAAGAGGATGGGTGTTTGGTTGTGTAAGGAGGAAGAGCGAGGGGCATGCGAGGGGGATACATGGGACGGCCGTGGAGCGTGGTTCCATAATCCTGCTTGTTGAGTGTAGGTGGTGTCGATGTGGGAGGGATGTTGGATCGGTGCTGACTGGATTGGCTGCTGAATTATACCAGGCCGCCCGATGGGGCCAGGCGCCTGAGAACGCATGCGGGGAGCCGAAAGGTAGGGGTAGGCAGGAGATGTTTCTGCGCCTGGATAATGGAGATCATCTGCCATAAAATCTGAGCGATCCATGAACATCGCGTATGTGAGCTGCGCTTGCGCCTCCCGCTCCGTCTGGTGGATCTCCCGATCGACACTCTGGAGCTGTTCCTCCAGTTCGGTGATCGTGCTTCCTTCTAATTTCTCTTTCTTGGCGTTCAGCTTCTCCATTTTGTTCGTCAGCCCGGCTAGTTCGCTCTTCATAGACTCGAGCTTCTTTGTATCTTTCTCTGTTTGGCGTTCGCGCTCCTTTCTCGCTCGATCGGCTTGTTCCTTGACTTTGGTGTAGTTCTGCTCTTTCTCCTGTCGTTGCCTGTCTAACCCAGGTATAAGTTCCCGCAGTTCATCCGCTTGCTCCTCTGTCTCGCGAGTCATCGTCTGCGCGCGTTTGACGGCTTCCTGCAGCGAGAGGATCTTTTGCTTCGCGCGATGGTCGGCAGCGACGTGCTTTTCGGATGCTCGTTTCAGGGTTTCGATTTCTGAACGAAGAGCCGCGTCAGCTTTTTGGGAATCGCGTCGAGTCGACTTGAGTGCGTTAGCTAGTGTTTCGCGCTCGGTGTTGACGAGTGAAAGAGCATGTTGGAGCTGGTTCAGCCGATCTTCGATGGTGAGTGAGATGGTAGTCGAGGGTGGTGTATTGGGAAGTGTGCGGTTCGGAGATGTCGATGGCGTAGATACTGGTAGGTCAGACGAAGTTGTTGAGTGGTCGGCGTCGGGTGAATCGGGGTCAGTCGGTGCTTCTGACGATTCCAGTTCAACCTCTGGTTGTCCTGAATGTGAACATCTTAATATCATTGTGATAAATTGCTGAACATACCTTCTGTCGTAACTTGTTGACGCATGGTGCCATTGCTTTCACCGTGCACCAAGCCCAGTTGCACGTCATACTCTCTACCAGGCATGAGCCCGTAGATGATTATTACAGCTTCATCTGCACCATCCTCGATACGGATAAAAACCCTCTGCCATGGGGAACCGTTCACGTCGACAGAGAGACCTTTCGCCAGAGCGTCCGATATTATAGACTTCTTCTTCGGCTCAACTGCTTGTGGGTTATCAGAATCGTCCTTAAGACCCTTGTCTGTATATTCTTCGGTCGCAATGAGGCCCAATGCAACCAAAGGCGCGAGATCACCGTTCAGATCTGGCAAATGCGACGACAGGGTGAATGTCACCGACACAGAGGTAATTTCTCGCACAGAGAGAGAAATGGGCGGTAACCACGGTCGTATAGAATGCCAGGAAGAGGAAGCGGTGTGAGCATGGTCGGGGGACATGGGCAGAGGAGAGTAAACTTTTGTCACACTGTGACTCGCGTTCAAGTTGCTGATCATAATTGATCCCAAGGCTGAGCGCTCATCATGACCATGACACTCATTTGCTCATAACTACCAAGACGACTGGTCCTAAGGGAAAACCCGCTGCATTGAGGGCCTCCAATCGAAAGCCAACTAATTGTCCCAAAACCTTCAAGAATAAGTACTCAAGGACAACAAACACCGTGTGGGACCGTTTGGCGGTCTCGTTGGCGTTATATATCTCACGGCCGTCTTCAGGCGCACATTCAGAGCCCTCCACGCTCTGCTCTTCCCTCAGCCATGGTCTGGTTGTATGGAAAGCCAATTCAGGTCAAAACCCTTACTTGGTCAGTGGAATGTCCCAGATTTGAAGCCATCGGAAGGCCGGTTTTCACGACAAGGCTGGTCCATACTGGCCGACCAGATGCTGTTTTGGAAGACATTCCATGGATCCTCAGAAAAACTAAGGATGGTGGTGTACCTGGCTAATGCGGAAACTGCTCGAGATGCGTAATCAGAGACGCTTCTTCTGGGTCGCGTCGCCGAGTTTGACTAGGACTACGCACCCCACCGTCTAGCCATCATAACCGGTGTCGGCGTCGTGACAGCCGAGTGGCGGTCAGAGTACGTGTCTCGTTTGCACCGTAACATGTCATGCTGAATCTAGCATTAGCAACTCCGGTGTCAACTTCCGGGCTTATGAAAGGACTGGAGAGTTTCTCCGCGAATGTTATTGTCCAGTGTCTTTCTTTCACCCCTTGTTCTCACTGACCGTTACTACAGAAATCCGAACCTGGCCAAATGACCCCACCTGAGCTGTGAGAGGTATTCGAATATCTGAATGACGCTCGAACGATAAAATTCATGGCGCATAGCCATGTACCTGTCTGCAATAGTCGCGTCCTGGTGAATACTGATGCAGACGCCGATGGACGAGTCAAGATCTTCGTCCAAGACTTCGACCAAACCCTCCTTGCCTCACTATTATTGAAGCAGCCTTTTGAGGGAGCGGAGTCGGGCGCACAGCTTGTGGAGGGCCGTGCTCAGGTCAAGGTCGTTACTCACCGATCTTATTGGGGCGTCGTTGACGTGAAGCCGATCAAGAGTACTGGCCGCCGTGGGATGCGCCGCCGGAGTGGAACGCTTATGTTGATACCATCCTCAAAGATGAGGGGGGTGAGGATGCCGATACATGCATGGACTTCAGCGATGGCAGCGACAGCCATGATGATAACCTGTCACGTTTAGGCGCCTGTACCTTTCGGGTATGTGCAAACGGCCCTTTGCCTTAAAGGAGTTGCCTGTCTATGGGTAGCTGACATGCGGCACGCCATTATCCGGGTACCGGATTCTACGGAAAACAGTCGTATATTTTACTCTGACTAATTATCAAACGAATGTAACCATTGTCACACAGGGCGTGTATCAAACAAAGTTCTACGCAAACATTCTTCCTAGGGACCAAGTCGTGACAGTTTGGTTGAGCGCATTAAGCTTGGTTGGCTCCAGTGCGTGATTGCGAAGTAAGCTTTTTCAGCGAGAATGTTTGCACAGTCTGTATTGTCCGTAGTACAAGTGGATTGACGGGAAGGTGGCTCGCGACTAGTCTCACCTAGACAGACGCATCAGTCATTTTTCCTACGTCGCCACGTCTTCCTGGCTCTTGCCGGTACTCTCCCATGCGCAATTTTACACCCCAGTCCAAGATATGCGGAAAGACAACTCGCCTTTCTTTCCACTGCCCTCAGGTGGATCATCGCCATACTCCCTTTCCGTCGCTTCTGTTTCGGCGCCGACGAACAGCGACGTACGTCTCCCCTTCCCCATTCAGAATATCGCGTGCCCTGCGGTTCTATATCTCCGCCTGGGGTTCGCAAATTGTGCCTCTCCCCATCGCACTCTTAGCATCCTAGTGTGTTACCGCTGCTTGTCCGACATCCTCTGCCGAACTGTCGCGGCCTTCAGTGTCGAGGTTTGGTGGCCAGAATGGTTCGTATGAGCTCGATGAATCAGCAACGAGAATGGTGACATAATTTGAACGTAGTCAATATATCGAGATAAAGAATCAACGTCTGTGTGGGCGACGGTATTTCCTGTTTGCCAGTGGAGGCTTTTGGAGGCGAACGATTTGGGGACAGATGAACTTCGTCCATACTGTAGCTTTGTGTATGGTAGAAACCGTCCGAACTCTCACGATGGACCGGTTTCGTTTCTCAAATCTCACCCTTGGTCGCGCATCACGGAGGCTGATTTCTTAGGTAGAATTGTGACACTAAAAAACATTGAAGAAACATACGGAAAAATGTCAAAAATCACAAAAAGTCACATGCCTGGCCTTATCTTTCCCTCTAGCTCACAAGAGTGGTAATTGATCACTTTCAGACATTTCTAGCCTTGACTGAAGCACAGTAACGAGGAGTATCGGTTTCTAAAATTTTGGATGTCACACACTTCCACGGGCCTGGTTTCTAATGTCGCGCCATTTCCGGCGGTCACGGTCTCTCGGCGGTTTCTACCGCACACAAAGCTACAGCATCTTCAGTGCATAACTCTTGTGAAGAGAAGTGCGTGCAAGTGCTAAATAGTTGAGTGATCCTGCCATATGTCGAATGACTAAAAAGACCACATGCTTTGTATGGAAATAAATCCAATGACATTAATATTCCCCTTTAATGCACTGTAAAAGACTGCAGAACTTTGTAGATTCTAGAAGTGATCAACACTTTGCAATATACCATTTGAACAGTTCCTCGAAAATGTTTCTTTTTGGGAGAAAATCTTTCGTAAACACGGAGTGCTCCCATTGGGTCTGTGCAGTGAATACTACAGAGAGAGATTTGAGTGACGGGAGAGTCAGGCATGGCGTATTGGAGATAATGGTATAGATACAGTGTGGTATATAACGATGGCAACTTGGGGGGCGGCTTTGATAACATTTGAAAGAGGCTGGCTTTGAGCACAGAGAAAAGGAGAAACAGAGCAAAGCAGTTGAGTGGAGGCATGTGGATGGCTGGTGCATGAGCTTCGATAGCAATTGAGCGACGAGAGTATACCAGTAATGACGGGAGGGCCCAAGCGGCCGAGTGGTACGGTGACGAGGTTGCCTAGGCTCGTGTGCCAGCGCCGCCGGTGCGTCCCCATTCCTCCTTTCCCAATTCCCCGAGGTTGAAGAGACGGTCATCTTGGCGGTATCAACCACACGCTCAGGCCCTTCGAGCTGTATAAGCTGGACTCGAAGTATAGGGACAAGGCAGAAAGAGGTATGCTAGAGCTCAAGGGTAGCACCCTGCGTGTGAAGAGGATCAACCCCACGCCTTGCTCTATCGAGGCCCCCGTACTGGTCTACGCGCGTGCGACGATGCTGTATCTGGCTTCATTTCTCAAACTCCGTTCAGAGTACGAGTAGAGCGCGGTCCTGAACTACTGCATGGCATTCTTTGCTCGCCGTCGCCGCGAGATGCTTAGTGGGGAGTATGGTGGATGCCCCGCCGTCGATGTTGAGCTACAGGCCGATTACCTCAATCATAATGGCTTCCGCAAGCGGGTCACCGCCACCTCATCATGGTCTTGTGTGTCGATGTTTACCCTCGCAATAGCACAGAGTAGCGCAGTTCGAACAGCGGGGGTTCGTGATGAGGGAGACCAACAAAAATTTAGGTGAGATTTTGGGCTGGGGTGGCAGGGGCTGGCAGAGGGAGGGACGCATGCTTGGAATTGCGCGGTGAGGGGAGCAAGGAAGAGCAAGGTCGTGGTGAAATTCTCATTCGAGAGCCTAATAAGGGATCCCGTGGGTGTCGGGTTGTGGTTGATCTTGCCCAGATCGGGCGTGACTTCAAAGCACCATAAATTGACATAATGATTGGAATTTCTAATTCTACAGAGCAGGGAAGCGAGCAGCCGTTGGGTAGACGGGCCCTGGGCATGCATTAGAGTAATGCAAAAAGCGTCCGGAGACGAAGAAATTCCGCTGCGAGGGAATTGCGTGAAACTACGAAAAAAAAAAAAAAGAAAGAAAAAGAGGGATACGAGTCGTCGCGGAGTTGGGAAATTCGGCTTGGTCTAACGTCTCGGTCTATTGTCGGTAAAAATCCTAATTAGGAACATTGGACTTGTAATTTTCTCTCTCATTTCCTCTCAACCGCGCAGTGAGGTCTGGAAAGGAGGCTGTGGTATAGCGCACTGGGATCTCGAGTCTAGAGGTTGCCAGACGCGCTGCCCTGCTGGCCAATGTTTGTACTGAAAGGCATGACCAAACAAGTTCGCGGTCCAAGGTGACTCGGATACTAGAAGGTGATGGCAGCGAGCTCGCGGTGCGAGGTGGCCTGGTCGATCCCCGACCTTCTGACAAGTTTGGCACAAATGTCACAAAATGGTGCGGTTCGCGTGAGAGCTTCAACCCAAGAACAACCTCTGGACAGCAGGACCCATGTGAGAGTTTATGGTTACGGCAGCCCGACTCAAGCCCGACTCCGAGGAGCTTCTCCGCTACTAGTACTGCCCGACACGGTAGGTACCTGGCGCCTATGCCATAGAACGCATCGTGAACTGACATAGGTCAAATCTCCAACATATGTATAAAGCTTGTCATTCGGGTGCAATAAGTGTAGGGCCGATGCTCTCTCTATTGGGGTGGGACGTAAATCTTGTCTAAAGTTTCAGAAGACTTTTTTTCAACACTGAGAGCGGTCCCAACCACTGTACTTATGCCTCTGACATATGTCGAGTCGCATCATTTCGTCCTACATAATTGCATGTATGCACCTCTGATGACCACTGACGCCTCCGATAATATTCACTCCGTAGGTGCCACAAACCCTGGTCGGTTTTCCTGCGCTCACGATAAAGCAAAGAAGGGAGAGGTCACTTTCCAACATGCATCCGACTTTCTACGGCCCATGATTGATAGCCCTCGAGGCTTTCACAAGAGAATCGACTATAAACTTGATCCTGGACGCATGTTGACCAAGGTAACACCATCACGCACTACCTCTTGATTTAAATATCTCTTTGATCATTTCTATACCCGACAGCCCAAAATTTTGAATATGCCGAAGTACTTATTATTACATACTAGCTTATTATGCGTTCAAGTTGCCGGATAGCTTCTGTGAACAACTTCCGGGCTGCGTGAACTCGTGGGCCGGAAGTTATCTATACTGCTACTACCAGGTATCGTTCCGCGGAGAGCATGAGCCCTAGCTATCTATCTATCGTCACAAAGCATCCTTTCTTGGCCTCTCACTTTGTCTCGCTGCGATAGTGTTCCACTCTTTCAAGTGCCACAGTCCATCATGTGTACTAAAAGCCCCCGCACCTGAGGCCGCTTACTTGCCTCGCTACCCAAATCCCACGCTCGTACGATACCTTACCCCATCTTACTCTTCCCGACTCGCACAAGGACCGAGATCGCGTCCGAACGATACGTCATGAGACTGAAAACATTTACAGACTCCGAAGTACTTACAAACTGATCCGTTGGGGCGACCGATGTTGTCGAAGCAAAGGAACGAAAGCGTTTGAGGAAATCGGGCACTTGCTCCGGCCATGACGTTGCGAGCTTGACCAACATGCGATGGGTTATAACAGACCTTGCAATCAAATTTCCGACATGTCTGCTCCAAGATGAAGCCTCCGAATCACAATCTACTACAAGCGAGCGGGTACAGAAGTAATACCAGGTAAGGCTGTAGCCACACAATATTAAAATAAGTGTTGACATATGGTCATGTCCTGGAAAACGACTTCTGTCTAATCAAGAAAAACCATGCTCGCGCAGACTGATGGGAGTCATTATTAAGCACTGGCTGGCACGTCGTCTGCACATTGGTCTAAAGATTTAGCAACGGACTTGTATAGATAGCACACAATGCCAAAATGCTTGTAGAGTAGATACCAGCCCTGGCCCTAGCTAACGGGCTACAGAAGAACGTCGAGTCCGACTCGGAGTCATCTCTGCCACACTTTGGCCACACTGCAAGTGACGGAGCCACCACGAGTGCCTTCTCGATGGAAACCTGCACTGGCAGATCCTAACATGGTGCAGGGGGTGAGAGAGTGCAAGTAAATTTTTAAAGCTATACGTGCCGATTCATCTCCATATGATGTCACTAACTTTTGTACACTGCCTTAGGGATTAAGTGGTGAGGCGGCTTCCGGTAAGACAAGAGAAGCGCCTTGACGTAGAGGAGGTTAGCGCTCATTGAGTGTGTTGTTTGTGGAATGTAACGTACCCATGTGCTAAACATCAGTGGCAGTTATCCAATCGTGAACGGTGATCTACATCTAATATTCCTCGGCACCGCCTTGACATGTTCTCAGCAGCCTTCACTGCTGAAACCACTATGCGGGACGTGCATCCACCAAAACCATCGGGACGGCGAGAAATCGATACCGAGCCACTATAACATATAAGTAAGGAAAATACGACCACGAAGGAGCCACCATAGTACACATCTCCTCGACTTGTCCGAAAATCGACTCGCCACTTGTTCGCCACAGTAAAAGTCTAAACAGCCAAAATGTGGAAGAATATTAATGCCATCATCGATGACAGGCTTTTCCTGGGCAAGTAAGCAGTTGTATATTTGTGTCGGTACAACGTACAGTCTACTAATGACTTTGAAGCATTTTAGTGGCGCGCTCGACTCGGTCCTTGGCCGAGCACCGAATCACCCATATTTTGTCGGTCTGCAACGAACACATTCCCGGAGAGTTACCGCAATCCGGGATGCGTCATATGCGCATCCCCGTCGAGGACGTTGATTACGAGGACCTCTTGATTCATCTTCCTTCTGCTTGCCGATTTATCGACGAAGCATTACAAGTGGGAGGCAATATCCTTGTCCACTGTGTTGGAGGGATCTCTAGGAGCGCAGCTGTCGTTGCAGCCTATTGTGAGCTTGTCATAACCGATATTCTAGTGGTGCTTTGGTTTTAATGTTAACATCTCTCAGTGATGTGGCGGCGCCGCGTCAGTGCAACCGAGGCGCTGAACACGGTCAGGTCAGGTATGTGGCCTGTGGCGACTTTTGAGATTCGAATGACATTCTGTGCAACAGTTCGCGATCAGATCTGGCCCAACGCCGGTTTTCAGGAGCAACTTGTGCTCTTTGAACTCTGCAGATACGCCCCCTCCCCTGCGAACGGATACTACGCCAGCTGGCGGGTAAAACTCGATCGAAAACTGAAAGCCGCGGGCTTACGATGAGCCTGATTCCTGATAGATTTATCGTATCAATTATCTTCTCCTGCTTCCATCTAGATCTCCTGTAGATTTCCTCGCATCTCACACGTTACCACCACCATTCTCCTACCTGCAATATCCGCGTCCCAGACCTGTTACAGGCCAATGGGGTTGTATCAGTACGAACTTCACTTTTTATATAGACTTAGTAGTCAAGAGCTCTAGAAATTGACCTTGTCAACGACCATTGTACTCTGATTCAGCCCGAACTCGAGCTCTTTACCTACACTATCGTGATTCTGGGCAGAATGCTAAGTACAACCGAGTGTGCCAGCGGCCCAGCGCTCCAATCTTGGGGTTGTGAGAACGTCGGTAACTTGCACTAAGTGAGTATATTCGCGTCTTGCGAGTGCTGTAGCGGAACCAATATCAGAGCTTCTCCACGCCGGGGATGCTTCAAACTCGAAACAGTGTTTTCGTTGGAAGTGGTGGCCCTGGGTGATCCCATGATGCTGATAGAGAGATGGGGGCTGGATCCCGTCAGTGCCCGTCAGAAAGCGCGTGTAGAAGGTGAGCTGGTTCCCTGTTTATTGTTGTGATGATGATATGCTTGGCCCAGCCAACAAGGGAGGAGGAGGCCGGACACAGGAAAGAGGGAACAGATGACTACAAGGCGTTAGTTTATTGAACTAATCACGACTGAACATGAGCTACTCACCGGCGTCTGAATCCTTCGTCGCCTCGATAACGTGTAATAGACACGTGTTGGAGATGTCGTATATGTATAAATTCGACTTCCAGCACAAGAACGAGAGTCATCTGTTGCAGCATTACAACCAGTATTGACGAAGTAAACAGGTGCTAGTAGGCTCAGATCATGGACTTAGCCAATATGATAAACTAAACCCACAGCCAAAACTTGATGCATTCTTGGTATTAATGAACCCTTTTGGGGGTTCAACTGTGGATGGTCAGCGGCACCTAGAGTGCGATAGATTGTAAAAGACCATTTCAACAATTTCTCTGGCCAAGGGCGAGATCGTCTATGAAGAGCCCTCAGCTAATTGTGGTCAGCTAAGTACGAAATAGGACAAGGGATCCGGAACACATACTCATGATGTGCACCGTACTACATCGGCCAGATGCACAATTTGTGATGCTGTAGCCGTTTCTTGCCTACCGAAACATACTCCTGCGCACATCCCTACACAAACTTGGACCGCTTGAGGATCGTAATCTTGGCTGAATTGTTGGGGAACATGTTGGAGTTGGTCCGTTCCGCAATCCGGCTGCGTTAAGCATAAAGGCTGTAATGTGATAGCTTCATGCCCGACTTCAATGAAAACGGGCAGAACACTTACGACAAGACGAAGAGTGTAGACCAGAACCAGATTTTGTCTCTAAATTTAGTGACCGTGGGGCCCCGTATCTGCATCCGTACTCTGGACGGATGAAATTTTAATGTGATGCACTTCATTCTGACGGATGGAGGCGAAAGTGTATTTTCTAACTAAGTTACTGTAATACAATAGGGTGAAGACGAGGATGTTCCTTTTCATGCTATATACCTCTCTACGAAACCCTCCAGCGGAATCGCAGGGCGCATGTCTGTATGAATGATGCAGAATCATGGCGTGGAATGTCCTCCCTCCAAGTATAGTTCATCTGACTATACGATCTGACTCTCTGCTGATAATTTAAAGCTCATCGTGGTCACGGATGGGGTCCTCGTCGTCGGACGATGGGGAACCAGAGTCGCCGTTTGAGTAAAGCTTGCTTGTGATGGGGTTGACGACACCCTGGACCTCTGTAGAGACGAAAACAACCCAGTCAGACATGAAAAGACGGAAATGAATAAGTTAACGCACCAGCCAACTTCTCCTCGAGGTCCTCAACTGAGGCGGTCTGACCGTTCTCATCGATCCACTCAGTGGTGTCCTTGACGGCGGCGAGAATGGTCTTCTTGTCGTCATCGCTGACCTTGCCACCGAGACCCTCCTGGTCGGCGAGCTGTGTCTTGAGTCCGTAGACGAACGACGAGAGGGAGTTGAGAGCCTCGATACGCTTGCGCTGAGCCTCATCCTCCTCGGCGAACTTCTCAGCCTCAGCAACCATGCGGTCGATCTCCTCCTGGCTAAGACGGCCCTTCTCATTGGTGATGGTGATGCTTTCGGACTTGCCGGTACCCTTGTCGGCGGCGGCAACCTTCATGATACCGTTGGCGTCGATCTCGAAGGTGACTTCAATCTGGGGAACACCGCGGGGTGCAGGGGGGATGCTGGAAAGCTCGAACTTGCCCAGGAGATTGTTGTCCTTCGTCAGGGAACGTTCACCCTCGAAGACCTGGATCAAGACGGTGGGCTGGTTGTCAGCAGCGGTCGAGAAGCTACCGATAAAAACATTAGTATCCTTGAAGTCAACAGAAAGCTGCGTGGGCGTACATCTGGCTCTTCTTGGTGGGGATGACGGTGTTACGGGGAATGAGCTTGGTGAAAACTCCACCGGTGGTCTCGATACCGAGGGTAAGGGGGCAGACATCGACGAGGACAACATCGGCGGTTCCCTCAGCACCAGAGAGGATACCACCCTGAACGGCAGCACCGTACGCGACGGCCTCATCGGGGTTGATTCCCTTGGAAGGCTCCTTGCCACCAAAGTACTCCTTGAGGAGCTGCTGGACCTTGGGGATACGAGTAGAACCACCGACGAGGACAACCTGCATAGCATGTCAGCGTAGGAAAGACGTCAGCGAAAAGTATTTATACACACCTCATCGACATCCTCCTTCTTAACGTTGGCATCCTTGAGGACCTGCTCGACGGGCTTCATGGTCTTCCTGAAAAGGTCCATGTTGAGTTCCTCGAATTTGGCGCGGGTAAGGGTCTCAGAGAAGTCATTGCCATCCTCAAAGGACTCAATCTCAAGACGAGTGCTCTGTTGGCTGGAAAGGGTACGCTTGGCCTTCTCGACCTCACGCTTCAGTTTACCGAGAGCGCGGAGGTTCTTGCTGACGTCGGTTCCAGTCTTCTTCTTATATTGCTTGAGCATGTAGTCGATGACACGGTTGTCGAAATCTTCACCACCGAGATGGGTGTCACCAGCAGTAGCCAAGACCTCGAAGACACCGTCGTCGATGGAGAGGAGAGAAACATCGAAGGTTCCTCCTCCAAGATCGTAGACGATGATCTGGGATTCTCCGCCCTTCTTGTTGAGTCCATAGGCGATAGCGGCGGCAGTGGGTTCGTTGATGATACGGAGGACCTGGAGGCCGGCGATAGTACCGGCATCCTTGGTGGCTTGGCGTTGGGCATCATTGAAATCTAAAACCCAGATTAGTGAGTATATGCCGCATAAAAATAATAGTCGACGGTACGCACAGGCGGGGACAGTGACGACAGCGTGGGTGACCTTTTCACCTAGGTAGGCCTCAGCAGTCTCCTTCATCTTTCCGAGAACCATAGCAGAGATTTCCTCCGCGGACTGGGTAGGCTGTTAATTTTTCCCGTATTTAAAAAACAGCGACATGGACTCACGAAGTCGCGGTTTTCGCCCTTGTGCTTGACCGTGATAGCGGCTTTGCCGTTCTTCTCCGTGACCTTGAAAGGCCAGTGCTTGAGATCGCGTTTGACATCAGGATCATCGACCTTGCGACCAATGAGACGTTTCGCGTCGAAGACGGTGTTTTCCGGGTTGGAGTGGTGGGCGTTCTTGGCGGCGTCACCAACGCTAAGCAAAAACGTAAGTACAGGTCAAATAAATATGGCCACGTCACACTCACAGACGCTCATCTTCAGTGAAGGAGACCCATGAAGGAGTGATACGGTGTCCCTGGTCGTTGGCAATGATTTCTACCATGCCACCGCGTTGAACACTGTCATCTTGTTAGTTGCATGTCCTCGATGGTGCGGCTGGAAGTGTACTCACCCAACGCAGGAATAACTAATTGCCAGCGCATAGCACACGTCAGTTCAACCCATCCTTGAGATTCAATATATTTCACATACGTTGTTCCCAAGTCTATTCACCATCCTTATTAACTTACTCCCCAGAAGTAGAAAAGTAACTAGACTCACCAATACCGATGACGGTGCCATATTCTGATTTGGCATCCTCAGCCTTTGCAACGGGAGCGGTGAAGCAGGCAAGAGCTACCAGCGCAAAGAAGCCTAATGAAAGGGAGGAAAGAATGCGCCGTGTTGGAGTGCGCGTCGTAGAACGAGCCATGATGGACGAGAGTGGTTTAGACAGAAGTCAAGCTTGTAAAGCGATGTGCTATTTATTTGATCCTCAAATGTTGACGTGTCAGTACGTGGCCGGGTCACATGATCATTTCTCACGCGTTTCGTCCCGCCAAAGGTCCATTTCTCCGGTCAACGGTCATCCGACTCTGTTCTCGTTGTCAATCAGTAATTCACCTTGATTCACTCGATTGCTCCTCGACGTGGCAGTATCTCCGCGGCCCCCCTATGTCACAGGGCTTGTTTTCCTTTGTTTTCCCATGTGGCCAATGCTTCCGCCTTATTTCTTCTCCGCTCGGAGGTGCCTCTGATCCGGGTTGGGTACCGCTGAAAAGTTGAAACATGTTTTACAACTTGCTGATTCCCCATGTCGTGGCGCTGTCGGGATGTCCTTGGCGATGGACCAGATACTACATACAGGAACTTGTCAACGAAAATACCCTTGTAACCCTGCAGTTATTAGTTGACTGTAAATGAACTTAAAAGCTTCCGTGACTGCTGAAGTCGACAAATAACTGTACTAGGCAATGGCATCCTAACTTGGAAACCCCCGCATCCGCATCTCAGCACACCTGAGAACGCTGTAAATTTGACTTAATCGGCGGTTTATAGCGTGGAAGCTTCCCCATCGCACCAGCCCCACCCCACCTCCGTCAGATCCTAATATATTCGGTACCCCGGGCTTGGTTGCCGAAGGTTCAATGTCTAGATCCCTAGTGAGGATGGCAGTTGAAGGACAGTATAGTGTAAACACGATGTAGCTGATATACACTATACACGAATTGCTGTTGTGTTTCCAGTATCGGCATGCGCCACGCCTTCGAAGATCTCAATGTGAACAATATAAGCCATAATGAACCAAGTCTCTGGGTAATCTCAATGTCTGTTTTAAGTATATGTTGAGCTTTAAACGTTAACTTCTGCATTTTGGAGGACAATGGCTGTGGCGATGTTGCCATTTCGATCATGAACTCCTATCCCACATATTTTTTCACATGTAAATGAACGGCTACATAAGGCGTGCGCCAGCTTTCGTTCCTCCATCTTCCCTACCACCACCATCTGCTATAAGCTACATCCTATCACTTGCATACCAGTCATATATAAAGCTCTATCTTATTATGTGGCGTCACATTATGAAACACTTCCGACCCACAACCTCCGGCGAATATCTTTCGACTTGGTTCGACCCCACCGCCGTCCCTTCCGCCCCTATCCTCAGTGTCTCCCGTCCACTTACGTACCCATTGGCCGTTCACTGGTGGAACGCGGCAACAACTTGTACGACAGACGCCCCGGCGGCGTCCCCAAGCGCACTACTTCCCCAGTGTGGCTTCTTCCCTCCGTCGTCATCATTCTCCTCAGTTCATTCCGACACTATGCCCTGGGTGGCGGCAACTGGCCTCGATACCGCCTGGCCTGAGACTCCCAAGACTCCGCGCTCTCCCCCTGTCAAGACGGGCGGCACTGCGATGTTGAGGAGCTTGAGCGGAGCCCGGCCCCTAATGCGGGTGTCCACCATCAACCGGAAGGAGGGCAGGAACATCTGCAGGCGACGCAGGATAGAGAAAGGCATTACGCCGGAGGAGCTGATAGTTGGGCTGGGGCTCATGTTGTGCGATAGGTCGACATCGGTGACATATGAGGTGGTGTTTGAGGTCGTCAAAGAGGTCGTGGAGGAGCACAGGCTAGCGACTTGGAAGATGGTGAGGACGTTGACGGAGGAGGTTGAGGACTCGGACGACGAAGACTGGTGAACCTTGCTGGCGAGGAACACTCATATACCCCAGTTTCGCTGTTTTCCGCTATCTGACTCGAGATCAAGGTGAGCGAACTCTTCATACCCTTCCTTCCGAGGTTGACTGATATCTGATGTCACAGACTCTTACGCCGCTGCTCCCCATTGCGCTCGCCCTGCCCCCCCCCGTCACCGCAAGTCCGCCGTAGTAAGCCCACCTCCGACACTCAATGAATCATTCCGCGCCTCGTCCACCGGCGAGTGAGTCATTTGACATTATCACTCGAACTTTGTGCTCATCTCCCATATCCAGGTCGCGTTCGTGAACTAGGTACGTCCGTCCCATCTTCATCTCCAGCACGCGCCAGGGGTCGCGCTCAACTCCCACTGACAAAACTCTCTTTTCTGATATAGGTCGTCCCCTCCTCAATGCCCCCCCCTCGAACGCCTCAAGCGATGCCGAAGAAGACGATGGATAAGAATGGTGCTTTGTCGGCGGTATCGTTACATTCTCACTTCATTCCATGCCGCCGAATACATCTAAACCATCTTCGTACTAGGGGCAGCCGCGGCGTAGAGGCAGGGTGCCAAGGGAGGGCGGTGTTTTGGGCTTGTTCAGATAAGAGGTCGCCACCGTGTCATCGTTTACTAACTTCTTTCTTTCCCCTTCATTCTTCGTAGCTAGGTAACCTGGGGATGGGGCTCAAGACATCAAGACACCGATGAGGACGACCGAGGACCGGACCGAGCTGGGATTTCATGGGGCTACATCACAGTATCCTTCCATTCCTTCCCTTTCCTCTCACAGAATAAATCTAAACCATCTTCATGCTAGGGGCAGCCGCGGCGCGGGGGCTGGGTGCCAAACGGAGGGGGTTGTCTGGGGCTGTCGAGGTACGAGGTCGCTGTCGTGTCGCCGTTTGCTGACATCTTTCTTTCCCCTTCACTTCCATAGCTAGGTCATCAACTGGGGATGGGG
Source organism: Tephrocybe rancida (assembly GCA_018858115.1). Taxonomy (NCBI): domain Eukaryota; kingdom Fungi; phylum Basidiomycota; class Agaricomycetes; order Agaricales; family Lyophyllaceae; genus Tephrocybe; species Tephrocybe rancida. The sequence continues at coordinate 24,643 of JABCKT010006513.1, forward strand.
CTCAAGACTTCAAGACACCGATGAGGACGACCGAGGACCGAGACCGAGACGGATTCGTGCATTGGGGCTTAGCAAAGTTATCGTTCTTTTCTTCCTCTCTCCTAATGTCGAACACGCTTAAATCATCCACACTAGGGGTAGCTGCGGCGTGGAGGCCGGGTACCAATCGGAAGGTGTTGTCCGGGGGGGCTCCTGCAGGTAAGAAGTTCCTGCCGGGTCGTCGTTTGCTGATGACTTTCTTTCCCCTTCGTTATTAGGTAGGTAATTTCGGGGCAGGGCAAATGGACGACAAGAAGACCTGGGATGGATGGGTGAGGAGTTGAGGTAATGGGCGCTGGTCGCTGGTCGACGCAGTTGCAATGGACTTCTTTTCGAACTCTCGTCGCTTTTTTTTGCTTGTAATTGGACTTGACTTTTGCTTGGACTTGTGCACGAACAGACTCTTAAGTATTGTAGATACACATTAGCGTACTTCTGGACTTGGACGATGAACCCTTACATATCTTGGACTTCGATAGCCGCCGCGTTGTTTCGCTCACCTCTTGCTTCCCCCTTTGTTTTTATAGCTAGGTCATGTCTGGGGGCGGGGGACCGGACGACAAGAAGATCTGGGATGGATTTGGGGTAGGAGCAGAGGGCAAGATTGCCTCCGGTCGCTGGCCACGACGCGGTAGTGGACGAAGAAAATTTTGATCCGTTCGGACTTGGGTTTTTGGTGGACTTGGACTTGCAATTGGACTTCAATGGACTGCGATGGACTATCACCCTTTACTTTACTCTAGGTATATGGCGGATTTGGAACTGGATTTTTTTTGGAATTGCATTGGGTTTGCACGCAGTAGAAGCCCTCTTTGTGAGCTGCGCAATAGGGGCTAGATTGTTCATTCCAAGTTATTCTATGGAGCCAAAGGCCCTCCCAAGTCTTTATCTCTTTATGTTAATGTATACTAGTATATATATCCCAGTATCTGTATCATACATGAGGTCAAACTCCAAATTCTCGCGACTTGGGCCTGTACATTACGTCCTTCAACAACTTTTGCGCGCCACAAATCCATCGACACCGTCGCTTTCATGAAATATCCTCCGCATCAGCCTTGGACCCTGGTAATTTATCGGGGGAAGCGGGCGAACCAGAGCCTAATCATGCTGTACTCTCCAAGTTTCTTGAGTCTCTTCTGACTCTGCACGATAACCAGGACTTGACGCAGGAGGTCAAGAAAGTGCCAAGCTGCCAGGCCACCCGCTGAGTCGCTCTTCGCCATCATTTCCGGTGTTCAATATCCCCTTATCACCTGCCGGCGATGTCCTCACCCGCCTCTTTCCTACAATCGGCATCGTTCGTCAAGAATTTCTTCCTCTCGGCCTTTGCATGTTGAACGATAATCATGATGCCGAAGGATCCCTCAAAGATTACCCTTCCTTTCATTCTCTCCTCATCCCACTATGTACACATTTTTCTGTTCTCCAGGCATTCGCGGCGTCCTCTGGGAATTTACATGCCACGTTCCCGATTGGCCAATGTCCAACAAAACATATGGCACACATCTTGGACCTGGGTCAGAAGTACAAGTGGCCAGCGGTATTACAGTATCACACGCATTTCCATCTCCATCGTCGTCAGGAGATGCGCTTGGGGTCTTAGGCGGGATGGGGTGAACCAGACGTCGTTCAGGAATCCGAATTTCTTTATGGCAATTTCCGCAGCGTCGGATCGTTGTCACATAATAAGGGGGCTAAACGGAATTAAAGCGAATGAAAGACGGACGGCAGCCCCCCGTAGAATACAAACACAGCTATGCATGGGAGGACAAAGGGGAGCAAAGTTTTTGACATTGGGAAATGGCCAGAGAGCTTTTATCTGAAGTGGCAAGCTTCAAAAACGTTGAAACGTTGAAACGAGATGCCATGACAAGGTTTATCGCCTCGTGTCGAGGTCAACGCTTCGCTGACAATGACATGCACCGGTAACCCAAAAGTGTGTCTTCGATTATCCCAGAACTACACAGATATATCTTGAGGTCTGGTGATATTCAGAACACCTCTCCCAAATGCTGCCGCCACAGTCTCGAAACCTCCTCCTTCCTGTACGTCTGAGATGAAGAGCTCGTGCTGGTCTGCCAGCCGCTCATTGTTCTTCCTAATCTCACGGATAACACCATGCTCGCGTGCGCAGTTAGGGCACTCTGTTTCGTTGTCTGCAAGGCACCTAGTAGAGAAGTAATGAGCAGCCAAATCAGCAAGATGGAGGGATTGGCGTGCCGTTGGTGGTAACTGTGATTGCACATGAAGTGTACACTGGGAAGATCCAACTGCCCAGCGCAAGCGGAGCATCGTGTGACGTGGAAAACACGAGGGTGCTCGGGATCTGCCAGGTCCTCCACTTGCTTCAACTTCGCTGCTGTTTCAAGACGATACGAATTGATGAGTTCCTTGTCCTAGATATCGATTGTGGTCAGGAAACATCTAGAGAATAAGATACTGGCATGGCGTACGTTATGAATTTCCGCTCGCGATTCCTTGATCCTCGCCATCAACCACTCCTTCACAAGGCCAACACTCGCCACATTGTTGCGACTGAGAACCTGCACAACCCCCAGAGGCGGCAGAATCTCCTCTTCGTCGATATACTCCAGTACACGTTTGACGTCGTCGCGATGTCGTTCCAATAGTTGGGGTGTCGACGTCAAGAACCTCAGTACCAGAGGATATAGATGTGGGTGATCAGGTCCGTAGCGGTTTAGATGATTCACCACCTGGGCCGAAGCACCAGTAACTGTGCCCTCCTTGTCCCGATCCATCCAGAACCGGAGCACATCCTCGTACATGCCCATCTTCTCCCAGAGCAGCACGAGCCCCTCAGTATACCCATGGCTTGAACACAAGATCAAAGCGTGCATCGGGTCGTATGGCACGTCGCTGCCCTTGAGCATGGCCATGGCTTTGTGTCGTAGAGCTGTCTCTACCAACACTGTCCCGCGGTAGTCCTTCGAGGGCAGTGTAAGGTAGAGCTCAAGCAGCGTGTTCCACACCGCAACCTGGTCGAGCCGGTCAGCTTCCTCGTCGAGCGGCATCTCAAGCGGAACTGGGCTGGACGTCGGGGAACTCGAGCCACCCACTGACTGGCCCCACCTGCGAAGAGCGACTGTCTCGAGGAATATGAGGAACTGCTCCATGTGGTCGACGAAGTGGGCGAAGTATATTCGCGGAGACAGCCGTTTCACTGGTGTTGGGCCGACAGGCTGGAGTGCAGTAGGCGGAGGGGTAGGCGGCGAAGGGGTGAAGGTTCTTGGAGCATCTTGGGTAGACTCATGACGAGAGTGAGCCTCGGCCCGAACGGTAGCAACGGATGGCGAGGGAGGGGTGACCGTCTCTGCTGTGATTGTGGACACAACGGCAGAATTGCGGTTTAAGGCAAGGTATGATAAGTAGGATGGTGCTGCGTTTTGTCGTAAGGCGACAGCTGACGTTGAAGTTTCTGGCTCAACTGTTAGTGGGCCTGAACTGGTACATAGGTCGATGAGAAGTTGTGTCGTTTCTTCTGGGAGGTTTTCGAGCATTGCACGGCCATATCGTGCCAGGTTACTCTCTGCCTATATTTGAACGTCAATTCAATCAACTCCCTACACAATGATTAATTTGCTTACAGCGTCAGGCCCGAGTTTTCCCAGATACTGCAAAGCATCGCCATAGTTGCCAGCATCTTCAATTTGTATCCTCAAGTAGTCTTCGTGCCTTCCGTACTTTTTGGCCAAGTATGATGCATGCTCAAAGTATCCCGCTTGCCTGCAGACACGAATCGCCGTCTCCAAGTCGAAGGGTAGCTCATCGGTGTCGTCACCGTTACGCTTCGATTCTGTCTTGATGAAGCTGTCGAGACGCGTGACATCTTTGAGCTTGGTGTAAGTATTGAGGAGGAGCGTTGTGTGATCAGAGTTCGCGAGGCCGAGGGAGTGTAGCTCTTGCAGGTACGTAACGAGGTTATGGATACGTTGAGCGTCTAGGAACTGGTGTTGTGTATGGGTTAGTAGAGTCATCGCGAATATATGTAGGTTGTACCTTGCGGATGACATAACTCGGTTGGAGGTGTCCGATGGTCTGAACGAACTGTTGCATGGCATTGTCGTAATCGCCCTTGAGATATAGATGATCTCCATATTGCCGGTGGATGTCCGCAACACTTGCTTCGTCCAGTTGTTGCGTCTTGGCCAAGCTGAGGGCGAGAGTGTACAACGACTTGCGGTACAAGTGATCAAGCTTCGTTGCTGTTGACTTCTCTTCCAAGCACACGAGCTGTGTAAAGGTAGTCAGAGATGAAGTAGCGAGAGCAGAGGCCAGATTACGTTTCCATCACTCGTCAAGACATATAGCTGCCCCCACTGCGAGATGACCTCCCGAACATCGTGTGTGAACGTCCCTGAGTATGCCACATACTTGTTCTCGGGCTCGAATATTGTGACTTTCGTGATATCAGAATCGTTGTGATTAGGATTTCGAGCAGCAAAGTTTCGGACAGTTGCTGAGGCCGACGCCGCGCTCGCAACAAAAGGCGGGGATATGATTACGAGATAGTTGAGGTGCAAGTGAATTGAAGACTTATGTCCTGTCACTCTATTTCAGTCGGCACAAGGTGGAACGAGGTAATAAAGTACCTTCATAAGCGTAACATGCGCCACGACCCTCAGTGCCGCACACATAGATTGCTTCGTCTCTAGCAACTGCGATGCTGTGTGCCTTCCAATCCATCGTCGCGCAGCCCAGACCGCAGCCGATTTCATCAACGACAGATGGTGAACTACCACTTCCTTTTCCTGTCACCTGATACGAAAGGACGCGATTGATTGTCACCACAAAAAGGGAGTAGTTGGCGCTCTCCTCTGTAGGTTCCTTGAAACCAAGACCTGTAATGGGGTCGTTCGAGGATTCGTTTATTGTGCGCGGTTTGGGAAGTGAAGTGAGGGAATTTGAAGAGGCGAGTGCTTGGTCTAGATGTCGATAGATGAGCACAGTGCCGTCGCCCAGGCCAATGGCAAGGTGGGCTAATGAAGCTGAGAGCGCGACTGTGGACACCTGAGGATTGTCGTGTCAGTGTGCTGGATCGAGCCTTAGTGCCGGTTGCAGCTTACAGGATGTGGGCGATTTCCTAATGACAGCTTGATGGATCGTAGGAGGACTGGTGCTCTTGTCTTCTTGTCGCGGTTTACTATGTCCCAAATCTTCAGCAGTGGCGAGCGCACTGCGTCTTCCTCCTGTGAGGGCGTCATTAGTAGACTTCATATTAAATGTAGGGATCTTACTCCAAGCGTGACTAGCACACCCTTACGTTCGACCATGTGCGTTACGCGTCCGCCGACATGCGCAACCCAGCTTGAGATCGACTCGAACTCGCGATTCAGAATGTGCACACTGCCATGTATGTCTGCAACAAGTGCCCCAACGGAGGAAGACGCGACTGTCGAGAGCTCAGGGGTGACCTGTGGCAATTTAGTTTGGGTAATACTATGGGGTTGTGCTGAACATACCTTGAAGATATCTGGTGCGCTTGAGAGATCATGTACATCCTTTACTGGCATAACATCGAAGAAAGGGTAGTGTCTCCACTGGATGAGAAGTTGAGAACACGTCAATTTATGTGAGAATAGACGAGCTCACTGCAGGTGCCGAGCCAGCTCCAGCCGTTGCAGAGGCAGTCGCGGCTGCCAGGGTCGACATGCTCAAGAGTAGTGCTAAGAGATTTCAAAGGCTCAATAGGTCGATCAGTCTCCAGCAGTGGTATTGGTCTTGGTATAAATCAGAGAAGAGACTGAACGTCGTTGTGGAATGGGTCAACGCGATTTCTGATAAGTGCCAGTGAGCTCATGGCATTTCCCAAACAAGGAACATATTCCCACACATCATCCACTCATCCACGCAAACGGTCTTCTCCGACGACCTCCACCACCACAACTGCCGACTGAGTTTGTAAGTTCTGTTTTCTGTTATACACGATCTTGCTGAGCTTACTTTGTGATAGATAAACCAAAATGTCTTTCTTTGGACTCCGTAAATGGCCCACACCCGCAAGTTGTCTTTCCTACATTCACGGACCAACTCTTACCATGGCAATATTACAGGTCGCAAAGCCCTTGTGGCCCTTCATGGTCGCCGGCACCATCACTCTTTACTTCGTCAACAAGGCCCAGGAGAGCGGCGTGAGGTGTACGTTTTGCTTTCTTCTCGAAATCCCAACTGTCACTGACACCAACTTTTCTGCGTTTACAGCCGAGGAATGGCGTAACGACCCCCGCAACCCCTACGCTGCCCAGATCGCCAGGGAGTCTTTGCATTAGAGCGCGTCCGTGTAGGATTGTTTGCATATCACGAGGAATATAGAAGTGGTTGAATCCAAGCTCACGTTCAATGACACGGTTTTGAGTGGAGGGTTTCATGATGTTGTGTTCAAGTTGGTGAGATTCCATGTCAATTCCATTTGCACCAGAAACAGCTTTTGGTACACTGGTCGGCCCTATCAAACTTCAAAGCACTTCTCGTCTCGGCCAGCAACATCCTGACATACAGTCTTTCAATATCGTACCTGGTGACTTCTCAGAGTATCGTGAATATCGTGAATTAGGTTATGGATGCTATACAGTATATGATACAAGTACAGATGCTGGGACTCTTCAGGAATCCTTTTTCGGAGGAGGTTCTGTGGGAGGTACACCCCACTCAGGTAGCCCTTTTGGTCGCACAATTCTCTTGGACTCCCAGTCTTCGTCAGCGGCAGCATTGAGACGCTAGTTGAATGGTTTCGATGAGCGGTTGTAAGAAAGAGAGTTCAGAAAGAACGTATGCTGCTCACGAAATACTCCTCTCGGATGTCAAACTTCTTCCTATTCTTGTCCAAATTGAGCTCTTGCTCCTTCGTCACCTACAGCCATATGAATCAGCACAATTTCTCAATTCGTCGTCTATAGTCACATACTTGTTTAACCTTCTGGTCGTGAAGGTCGTACCGCGTCTGGGTAAAAGTGCTGAGGCCATACGACGCAGCGACGATGATCAAGACAAACGGCACACCGAAGAGACCTGGGTACTTTTTCAGAGTCTTGCCCATCGGCGTCTCCCTCCGTGTTCTTGAAGGGAACACTGCCATGGCGGTTAAGAGCGCCGTCAACGACAGTGGGGACGAAGCAGGCTGGTTGCTAGTTGTGGGTACTGCCCGAATCGGGTTCCGATCGGATTTGTCGGCAGTCGGCTTGATGATATTTTCTGCCTATCCGTCCGAAAGTTCTTGCTTTCGATTCTGACTCCAGTCTTGACATCGACTCTCTGTCCAACGCAAAGCTCGATTCTGAGCTTATTGTCCCTGTAGTCGCCACCATGACCGGTGGGCCTCATATCGATTTCATTTGATCTACTTTCATCTCACATTGATCCCACAGTCACGGTTGTATTGGGGTCCCAGTGGGGTGACGAAGGCAAGGGCAAATTGGTTGACATTCTTGCAGCGGACATCGACGTCTGCGCGCGATGTGCAGGCGGAAACAACGCAGGACATACCATCGTTGTCCCTATCGGCCCGGAGCGAATCAAGAAGACCTTCGCGTTCCATCTGCTCCCGAGCGGTCAGTATTTTGTCTCGGGATGACCGCGATGTGTTGATCTTTAACGTTTACAGGGCTCGTGAACCCCAAATGTACGGGCTTAATTGGATCTGGTGTTGTCGTCCACGTCCCATCGTTCTTTGAGGAGCTGGAGGCTTTGGAACGTGAAGGTATATCTAATGCCATTTGGAAGCTCTATCTAGTTTGGGTTAAACGTTTGAACAGGCCTTGACTGTACTGGCCGCCTTTTCGTCTCCGATCGCGCCCATCTGGTATTTGATTTCCACCAGATTGTTGACGGACTGAAAGAGGTCGAACTCGGCGGATCGTCGATTGGCACCACCAAGAGGGGCATCGGCCCAACGTACTCAGGCAAGGCATCGCGCTCCGGCCTGCGGGTACACCATCTCTTCGACTCGGCATTCCCAGACAAGTTCAGGCGGCTCGTGGAGGGACGTTTCAAGCGTTACGGTCACTTCGAATACGACACCGAGGGCGAGATCTTGAGGTATCAGGCTCTCGCGGGGCGCCTCCGGCCGTATGTCATCGACAGCCTTGCCTACATCCATCAATCCCTCGCCTCGAATAAGAAAGTGCTGGTAGAGGGTGCAAACGCGCTGATGCTTGACCTCGATTTCGGGACGTACCCCTTTGTCACGTCATCGTCTACCTCTATTGGCGGTGTGTGCACGGGTCTTGGAATTCCTCCGAAGCAAATTGGCAAGGTCATCGGTGTCGTCAAGGCTTATACAACTCGTGTTGGTGGCGGACCGTTCCCCACTGAACAGCTCAACGTGTGTACCGTACTTTTGTTTTCTTTGATCAGAGCATGATGCTCGTTTTAGAGCGTTGGCGAACACCTCCAGGAAGTAGGCCGAGAGTGGGGAGTGACAACTGGCCGTCGTCGTCGCTGTGGCTGGCTCGACGCTGTTGTTTTGAAGCACTCCAACCTGATCAACGGCTACGACAGCCTTAATCTCACCAAACTTGACATCCTTGACTCATTGCCTGAGATCAAGGTTGGCGTCAAGTACCTCGTTGACGGCACAGAACTCGTAGGATTCCCAGGTGCGTCCTCCCTCGTATATATCAAGATGCTGGCCAACTCCTTTTATTTACAGCTGATCTCAATGTCCTCGCCAAAGTGGAGGTCGAGTACGTCACGCTCCCGGGCTGGAACTCGTCCATCACAGAGATTACCTCCTACGATGCGCTGCCTCAGAATTGCAAGAATTATGTCGCGTTTATCGAAGAGGTTATTGGTGTTCCTGTCGAGTGGATTGGTGTTGGCCCTGGTCGTGATAGCATGGTTGTGAAATCGACAACGGCATGACCTGGCGGGTCGGGAGAAGAAGAAACGCGAGAATACATAGAGAAAACGACGAAAAAATCCGAAGGACGATTTAACATGTATCCTTATAATCTAAAGTATCGTCGTTGGTTGTACAATTCTGTCGCGCATAAGCTGCGCACAGGCCGTGGAGATATCTTCGCCAAAGTCCTCTTCGTATGGGAGAGTTGTCGGTGAACACAAACTGGGTTGTGCATTGATTTTCCCCGCCTTTAGGTACACTCCTTTCAGAAACTAGCGCCCTTCAAATGCATCACAGGAAATCGAATGAAGATTCATCGGGAGTTGAGGCGCCTGAGCGTGCTGGCTCCGTCCTGAGGGTGTTAAGTATGGCTCGGTATTCTACACGGGCCTGCCGAGCACTTACTTTTTCCAATTAATGTTGGGCACCAAGTTCAACTTGTAGAGCTTATTCGCGTTATGAAACAAGGCACCTTGGACGATGTTAACTGCAACTGCTTCGGAAAGCTCCCCCCTATCAACAATGGCACGCAGAACCTGGAGCGCAAAAGTCAGGCACATTTGGCATCTGAGTCAATAGGTACTGGAAGGACTCACTGTATACAGAGCCTCTCGAGCCTGAATGGTCCCAAGATAGTAGGACTCAGGCCAGAAGTGGCCATCGGCTGGCAACCACTAGATAAATATACAGGCTAGAGAGAGGTACAGAACGGCGTACTGGACCACATGATCTTGTTCGTTGGAGCCAGCTCCAGTATATGTTGAAGCATAGCCCGCTGCCCGTGAGCAGAGACGGCGGGGAATATCTGTAGAAATTTAGAAATGTGTGGGATTTATGGTGGACGATACCCTTACCTCACCAAAGTCGAGATACACGTTCGGGTGGATTGCAGCAAGATATCCTGCCTCCCGGGCGTAGGGATAGGAAGAATGGAGTAAGACGACCTTTGTGTTGGGATATGCTTTTATAAGGGGTTGCAGGTGCTTGGGAGACGAAAGGTCAAGCATCATGTCGACATCCCCTAGGCCAGTATGAAACTGAACTGCAGGTATGGTTAGCAAAGGAATAGAACGAGTTGAGGAGGGGCTTCCTTGGTATATCGTACTTGGCACTGATTTCCATAGCCAGATGAACGACATAATCATTCAGTGGCTTTGCCTGCAATCGAATTTTTGGTGAGTTTTTATATTCTTTGTAGGTTGCAGAAAGTGCAGCTCGAAGCTTCTTCGAATGAACGGCCTTGAATTTCGGTGTGACTGCTAACCCCGAGCGATAGCACACGACTGATTTGAAGGCTACCACGCCCGAGTTCTGGGCATGCTCTGACAGGTACTGTTTAAACTCGTCTGTGAAGGCTAGGAGGGATTTCTTGCTATCTCCACTACCGTGTTCCACTAGGAGTTTCTGGAGAATGACCTTGATGCCACAGGTGCTGAGTGCACTGACTGTAAGGCGTCGACCAGTCTCGTACCTCAGCCACTGACTCAATTCTGATGACTCGTTTGGTCGGACTGTGGGTGAATTGGTCGTGCCATGGTATATCATGCAAGACCTCCTTGACCCCGAGGCCGTCGTCGATAAGAATGCACTGTATGCCTGAGGGATTAAAAGATCGCCTGCACAGTTCGGTGTATTCGATCTTTGCACGTTTGGCCTTGACGCCTTCCCATGACACTCCCCTTTCAAGACCAAACAACTCTCCTAATTGCTCCGTGGCGCGATAGCAAGCCAAGGTGTGAGTTGCAGCGTCAATTGCGGCTTCGCCATCCAGATGAGATTCAGAAATCAAGCCTTCAAATGGAATATCTGCACGATTCTCGGCACGTAAGAGAGCATGGGCGTGGTTATCAATAGCTGGGTACGTGAAAGCAGCCGCACGAAGGTCTTCAAGCATGGTCGAAGTCGAGAAATCACAGCTATCGCTTCAGGGCGGGAACAATTCCTTCAAGTTTCTCCTTGTTTTCTCACACACAAGTACAACGTGAGGATGCCCCAGATGAACCAACCCACCACGCATGAACCGGTCTACCCGATATCGTAGCATTGTGAGGGGCCTTGGCCCATATGCAAAGTGGGCATGGGTTGTATGGCAGCTGACAGTGACATCGCGTCGCGAAGCGCCTAACTTCCATTGCGAATCATGAAATTTGTGCGAAGTATATAGTTTACTCGCTTCCTTATCGCCTCCTTGTTGGCCACTGTCCTGAGCTGACGATGTTCCGTTTACTTTTTCTAGTCCTCACCACCCTCCAGGTCTACGCTAACCCAGAATTTGGTTCTGAACACAAACGTGGATCAACCAGTAATGACCGTCACGTCGAGGTCCTCATCCTCGGCGGTGGTGTGACTGGAGTAATCGCTGCTCGCACATTCCACGCGCAAGGCATTGATGACTTTCTTGTCGTCGAAGCGCGGGGAGAAATCGGTGGTCGTCTGAGAAGTAGGACTTTCGGTGGGAGGACGATCGAGTTGGGTGCCAATTGGATTCAAGGAACTCAAACGGACAATGGGCCCGCAAATCCAATCCTGACGCTTGCAGAGAAACACAAGCTCAAGACGCAGTTCAACGACCTCTACGGTAGCATGAGTAAGCCATTATTATCAAAATGTGAGTATCAAATTATTGACCGCTGTGGCAGCAACGTACGATAACACCGGTGCTATTGATTATCTGGACGTCTTTGACGCATCTGTTGACGCGCTTGTCAACCTTACTATCTATAGTGGTGCGCTGCTACGTTTGGTCGACTGGAGATTCGACTAACCTTTTATGTTCAGGGGCCCGTCTATCTCAAAACCTGGTGGACCTGTCTGCGAAAAGTGCCTACGACTTGATTGGTGTGAAGCCTCGGGATGCACATAGCAAGGCTGCAGAATACTTTAATGTATAAATCTACCATTGTTCGGCGCCTCGTCTATGTTCTAACTGGATCTGTAGATCGATTTTGAGTACGCTCAAAAACCCGACCAGAGCTCTGCTATAGCTTCGTCGTGGGTACGTCCAACTATTGAGAAAACCCCAATGATAGTCTAACTCTTCTTAGAACAATAATTTCACCTACGCCGTCGACCAGGGAGGGTTTTCCGAAGACAATCTCATGAGTATCGATCAGCGAGGATTCAAAGCCTTCATTCAAGAGGAGGCCAAGGATTTCCTTAAACCAGGCCAACTTCTCCTCAATTCGACAGTCAAATCCATTTCATGGTCGGGTCCTGGCGTTAAAGTCGTTTTGGAAGATGGGTCGTCTATTTCTGCGAACTATGCCGTTTGTACCTTTAGTCTTGGCGTACTACAAAACGACGACGTCCAGTTTATTCCCAGCCTTCCTGGTGCGTCTCCTATGTTCGCGTTCTCGACCCCCCACCGACTTTGCATTCTTTGTAGCTTTCAAAAAGGAAGCCATCGCAAGTATGACGATGGCAACTTATACCAAAATCTTCCTGAAGTTTCCGAAGAAATTTTGGTTCAATACTGAGGTACGTCAAACGATCTAGGTCGGAGCCCTCATTTCGCTGACAACATTGGGTTTGAAGATGGCGTTGTATGCTGATCCAGAACGTGGGCGGTATCCCGTCTGGCAGAGTCTTGATCACAAAAACTTCTTTCTTGGGTCGGGCATTATCTTCGTGACGGTTACTGTCAGTCTATCATATTATTTCTGTTGTTGTGATCTTTCTTTAACGTGATATATCCAGGGTGATTACTCGGAAAGAATAGAAGCACTGCCTGATTCTCAAGTCAAGACGGAGGTTTTGAGTGTTCTTCAATCAATGTTTCCGAACATCACCGTTCCGGCCCCTTTGGACTTCTATTTTCCCCGCTGGCACACTGATCCCCTCTATCGCGGTTCATATTCGAACTGGCCGCCGTCGTTCGTAGAGCAGCATCACGACAACTTGAGGTCTAATGTCGAGAGGCTCTATTTTGCGGGGGAGGCTACCAGCCAGAAGTATTATGGCGAGTTACTCTCTTCAAAACATTATCCGAACAAGACCGACTGAGCTGACGTGCTGCGGTGTTGTGCAGGTTTTCTTCATGGGGCATATTTTGAAGGGCTTGATGTAGCAACGAGCATCATCAAGTGCATCAAGCAGTATGGCTGTGTAGAGCTGAAGCACTTCAACGAGACGAAAAACGCTATCCCATATGGTATACAGATCTTACCTTGAAGGCAGCAATGGTAGCTCCTGGGAATAATACAATTGTTTTATCGCTTTTGGACCATGTTGAAAAACAAATCCATGAAGCAGTCGAATCTGTTGTGAGGTACCACAGCACATGCACTGATCATGACTGGCCTGTTGAATGCGCTTTTATAGTGCCCATGTAAGTAACCCCTTTATCTTGCTCTTCGCCAAGTGGTTGATCTGGTGTTGGCCAAGACCGACTACACATTCATTGACGACTATTTATAGTTTTCACGATTTCCACTTATATAAAGTTGTTACCGCAGCTTGGAGACGCAGCTTGCTTGCTCTCCACAACAACGCGTGTTTCCTTCTCTCTTCTTCTCTTTGCTGTGCATTTACTTGTACCGCCTGGCTGGTCCTCTTAGCGCACCCTTTCTGCTCAAGCTAGTCTTGCGCCGAGCTCTTAGTAGCTCACTTACTTTCAATGCTCCCGCAAACTCGACAACGGTTAAAACAAGCTCTGTGGTGGACTAGGATCAAACTCGTGGTGAGTCTTCTGACTTCGAAATCTCCGGAGAGTGCAGCTCAAATGTATGCATGTAGTATTCGAGAATCACGCTCACTCGGTTCACGACGCTCTATTTCTTCTTTGCACTCTTCAATTGCATTATTTTGGTTGTACTCCAAGGCGTAGCGTACGCGGATAACTCGAAAGCCGTTCACATCATCGAGGGCCTTCTTTCTGAATCGAGCGTCATTTTTACGCAGGGTCTGCCTGTTTTCAATCAGGGCCTCTTACAGATCTGTGATGAAGTACCTGGCCAGCCTGGTGCTAATTGTACGACGGTAGCCTCAAGTATTAACGCGACGAAGAACGGGTATTCTCTTGTGCGTCGGGATGGGCATCCGAAGGTACGTCTTCGGTTACACAAGTTCGCTCGCTTCATGCTTACATGTCCATTGTCTACTAAGATTTATAGTCGAGTTTTTATCAAGACTTCATTTGCAAAGGATGAGGACGAAGATGAGGATGAAGAGGACGATGGAGAACATAATCAGGACAAACCCAAACCGATCACCTCATCTGATAACATACCTCCCGCGACGAGTTCGGGAGTAGGATACGCTCCGAGCAACGCAGGAAGCGAGTTTGCCATCAGTACTGTTCCCTGCGCTCAAGCTATGACATGGCTCGATGATGTGTGAGCGTCTCAATTTATTAGCAACCGGTGCTAACTAACGGTACATCTTGTTGTATAGTCTTCAAGACGAAAAAAGGGAAGACATAGTTACCTTGTTCTTCAATATATGGCTTCTGTCATTGGCCATTGTGACGGTCAGTCGCAGTTGTTGTCCACAGCTTTGACGATTGACGAACAGGAATAGATCTTGAATGAATCTCTTCCTCATCTCGGTGCTTCGCTGGTTGGACACACTCTTGGAACGGCATGGGCCGCATTCCGTATTGGCTCACATGAGCGGCTTCAACATCGTTACGAGGACATTATAGTGCACAATACCTGCGAATTCGATTTTCTAGAAAGTTGGTGGGACTCTCGCCGTGCTCACACCGTAAGTGCTGCAATCCCTGGCCCGTACTAGTTGGCTCAACCCAACCAGGTGCCTATCTTGGTTTTCAACGTTGTGGCTCTCGTTGCGATGGCACTTCTGTCATGGAAACTTTTCAAGGTTTGCGCACCTGTTTTACATAATGGCCCGTCCTGACCTTAAAAAGGTGTACGCTTCGCAGTCATTCAGCCGTGTTGGAGCTTCATCACAAGTCAGCAGAATCTACAAGGTCCTCATTTCTTCTGATGCTTCCCATAACCATTCCTGACTGATTGCACACACACAGATTGTCCTCGTCTTTTCCGCCTCCCTGCAACTGACGGCGTTTTTCTCCTTAGCTTCCACTAGCATTTGGATCGATCACATATGCTTCAAGACTATAATGAACAAGGCTTCACATACACAACTCTACTTGGCTGCATTCGTTGTCACGCTCCTGGTCAGATTCGAGTATGAAACATTTATGAGGTTAGACTTATGGGCTTTTTTCATACAGTTGTTACTGCCTTGGTTGGGCCTTGTGAGTCCTGCTGCTGTTGAAATATGCGTTCGAGCCTCATTCTCTGCGACAGGGATGGGTCTCTGTTCGAAAGGAGGGCAGACGACGATTTTTAGCATTCTCTGTCATATCTATCTTTCTCGTCGCCGTCTCGTCCTTAATGTTCTTCAGTGATTGTACGTCCCGTGGCCTGCAAAGCTGACTGACCGACACCACTCATCTAATTTCCTCAGTGTATCGGTTCATTTTCGTCACATGGCCTTTCTTTGCTACGCTCACCGTCACCGCGTTTATCCTGATCGTCACCACTGCTCTTCTAGGAGTTTGGTGCCGCTTGAATTTTGGAAGAGGCTTGTCCCACTATCGTGCGTACACCATTGTTTGCAACTTTGAACGTAGATTGACAGCGATATAGTGCAAGCTAGTGATGCTCTTGAAGGTGTTGACTTCACCCCAGTATCTTTCTCAATGGATGGCGAGAAAGATGATACCTACGGCGCAACCTTCAACGAAAGCCCTCGCTACCTCGACGAGAAATTTACCTTGGACACGAACACAATACACGTTCAACAACCTCAGGCCGCGTACAAGTCTGCGACTAAGGGTCGACGGGGACAATCAGTATACTCTGAGAAGAACGGCACCCCAGTGAAACTCTCGTCTACGCCCTCACTATTTAAGGAACGCAATCGTGCTGTTACAAAAGCTAGATCTAGTGCACGAAGGACCAAGGCCTTCGACGGGGATCATTTGAACTTGGGACGTGATGGGTACTCGCAGCCACAGATGCCTGTGAGGTCTGCAACCGCGACTACTACCCGTTCCACCAGGTCAAGAGACCTCACGTCTTCGCCACGCTCTTCGATCGCAAGTTCGACGCCATCGTCGTCAGGGCCTGCTACGCCTCCCGCCGTGGCTGCACGCACTGGGCTGCCACCAAACCCCAAGTTACGTTTATCCAGTGCTTGAAGGGAGGACCAAGTAACGGCGTCCAGTGATTAGTTACAACTATGTTATGGACAGAGTGTATGTAGGTATACATCGGTGTTTGCTGTTCCCCCCGCCCCCCTTCAACCTGAGGTCTGGCACGCACAAAACCAAGCCGAAATAAGCGCTTGAGCTGTAAGGCAACGAACGATTGGCTTTGATTGGTTACAATCTCAAAAGTGTACCATCTGTCTTTGGTCTATCTGAACACCTATACAAAGATATCGGTTACTCAGATTCAGGACAAGCACCTGACCGCACGACGCTCCTCAGGCTCCAGAGGAGGTCAAATGTCGCGGACGTCGAATTTGAATTTGCCTCTCTTGGCAAAGTTGGCATCTACTCAGTTTCGTCAACATACGTTATCTAACTCGATGGTAATTGAAAGTGTGTCGCACCGGACAAACCGATACATGCAGCCGGGCTGCCATAAATACAAGTTTACAATTCGTGCCTTCGGTACTACGTTCCCAATTCGTCCTTGGCAAGCCCCAAAAAAGTTAGCCACTTCCCGCAGTGAGCTTTAAAGGATAGTTTTAGTTTTAGTTTTTACACGAAGAAATACACAAGTCCAACTTCGCAAAGTTGTTATATATGTATTACTGTACCACGCATAATGAAGTACTTGTATTGAGAAATTTAACGCACTAAGGAAGAGTTGAACAGCTCAAACATGCCCCAGCAAGTACCCAACCATGTATGCTATTTAAGAGAATATATTGTACTATATACGTTACAAGAGGTAGTTATAACTACGGATGCGAGGCAGGCTAGAAAGACGAGCACCTGACAAAAACACTTCACTTTGTTCCTTTCAATTGCAAACCTGTGGTGAATCGTGCAGCAGGGTCGTGCCAGTGGGGGCGGTGGCGGCAGGAGTATCAGGTGCGCGACTCATGGGTAGACGCACGCACGGAGTGTGGCGAGGAGAAATGAATCCCGCCGTTGAGCATATTGATATGGGGCGCAGTGGACTGAGAGGCAGATTCGTTGGTTGACCGCTTAGGCGGGTCTCCTGGTCGGAGATAGGCATGGTGGAGACGCTGGGACGTCAACGAGTGGGAAAGGCCGTGGCTAAGTAGTATTTTTAATGGTGGAGGCAGTTGGGCGGTAGATGGAATCGTCGTGTGTGCGTTCTTTGTATTCTTGCAGATAGAGATGTTAGCGGAATCGAGGGGGCCGACAACAGTCGCACGTAGCACCGAGTATAATTGACTCGCTTCTCGGATCTCCAGTTTCCATCTCGTAATATTGCGTTAATCATTGTCCATGACACTGAAAAGGGCAGAAATACAGCCATCCTGAAGCTGGCTTGCGATGATAGGGGAGGAGAGGGTGACGCGGCGTGACCAGTGGCGGCGACGCTGATCGACGATGGGCGTTTGGAAATGGTTTGAATTTTTTCATCAGGTAATACACAATTCTGCGGACTATGCCGTCATCAAAACTAAATTTCCTTTTATACCCAAAGTTTACTACGGAAAATCAAAAGTGGGTCAAAACCCATAGTTGCTGCAAGACAGGCCTTCACTACGCTTCCGTCGGCTGTAAGTAGGCCTCTATTGCTAGCTTTCTTGAACGGAGGAAACGGGAGGCTTAAATGGCACAGGAGTTTGAGATCCGGGCAAACAATAAGATTGGGATCAGATGACGGCGAGCAGGAGATGGAGGGCATTCAGTAATCGAATCACGCTTGACCATAAGAAGGGAAAGGAAAACAGAGGCATACGGCCGCAAAGAAGACAATATGAAATGGGGACATAATGATAAAGATACGAGGTATGATACCTCGTATCTTTATGATTTTGTTGTATGTAGGATGCTCACCAAGCCAACACCAAGCCGGCAAATAAAACCCGGTACTAAGCCAAGTGTTGAACGTTGATTAGCCGACATTCACATCAACTTGAATGGAAATGCTTCCGGCATTACTGTACATATTTTCCAACACTTATCTCGCTCCGCGTCGAGCACATCCTTCTCCATCTCCATCGAGCAATGTTGATTAGTATAAAGTCAGGAGATCCATCCACTACTCGTTACCGTATATAACCTATCAAACCACCGCACGGTGCCCGTAGGATTGAAGGACAGTCCGACAGGTATGGCTGATATCAATGAGCTTAAGAGTACCAAGCAGACGGACGAAGAGCTGCTTGCGTCCTTGGGCTACAAACAGGAGTTCAAGCGAGCATTCACACCTCTGGAAGTGAGTCTCTTGTTGTCATCCTCAACGCTATTGAATCCTAGTTCTAATGGTCAAGTGCACATAGGTCTTCGGTATCGCATTCTCAATTATTGGCCTACTCCCGTCAATCGCATCTGTTCTGTTCTATACTATACCAAATGGTGGTGGACCTGCTATGGTTTGGGGGGTGAGTTACTCGAAATACGTGCGCAAAGTTGTGTGAATAGCTTACACCTATGTAGTGGCTCGTTGCAAGCATCTTTGATTTGGCCATAGGAGTATCCATGGCGGAACTGGCGTCCGCTGCGCCTACATCTGGAGGGGTATCTACCTCTCTTACACCGGCCCATTATCCTCGGTACTGAAACTCATTTGTCAGTTATACTTTTGGACCTATAGTCTTTCATCGCCACGGTGGAGACAATTACTTTGCTGGATAGTTGGATGTTCGCATCGTGATTTGCTTCTCTTCGCGGGTAACTCTTAACCATTTGATCACAGATGCCAATACCATTGGTTCTATTACCGGCGTCGCGTCTATAGACTGGGGATGCGCTGTACAAGTCATGGCCGCGGTGAATATCGGCTCAGGAGGAGCATTTGAAGCAACTTCTGCTCAAACATTGTACGTCCATTCCTCCTTTTAACGAAGACGTAATAAACATAGATTCCGGCAGTGGTGTTTATGTTGCAATCATCGCTATGCATATTGTGATATGCTGCCTTGGAACGTCTGTCCTTGCGCGGCTCCAGACTGTCTATGTTGTCTTGAACCTTGTGTAAGTGTCTTCGAGAGTCGTGTGAACGTTTGATAGTGTTGATGTTGAGGAACTAGACTGTGTTTGGCTGTAATCATTGCACTGCCAGCAGCCACGCCGGCCGAGTTCAAGAACACCGCAAAGTTCGCGTTGTGGGAATTCACAAACTGTAATGTTCACGCCTGTGTACCATTGTTTCCTCAACGGCTGATCGTATTATCCTGCAGTGAATGGGTGGCCCAAAGGTTTCGCCTTTATCGCTAGCTTCAATGCTCCTCTTTGGGCTATTAGTAAGTCATGGCGATTGGCTCTTTCTACGATTGCTCATTTTCGAATCTCTATAGGTGGTTACGATTCCTGCGTCCACATCAGCGAGGAAGCTTCCAACGCCGCCACGGCGGTTCCTTGGGCGATCACCCTGGCCATAGCTACCGCAGGCATTGTCGGATGGGGTGCGTTCTTTGAGTCACTCACTCGGCATGTCATGTAACTGAAGGTGTCGTGCAGCCATCAACATGTCTCTGGCCTTTTGCATGGGTACTGATCTCCAGGCTCTGTATGACAGTGATCAGCCTATGGCACAGATATTTTTCCAGAGCTTCGGACAGAAAGGCACGTTGGCCATTTGGGCCATCGTTGTGATTGTGCAGTGCGCCCCTCCTGCATCGTTTGAGGAAGTTTATATCTGACAATAATTTGTAGGTTTATGATGGGGTCTAGCATGGTAGGTCCGATTTATCTTGTCGTTTTGCTGGTTGATTGAGCCCTAAGTAGCTGCTTGCTGCAAGCCGTCAAACCTTTGCGTTCAGCCGTGATTACGGTAAGCTTCTGGAGTGGCGAGTAGTGTGATACTCAATGCCAGTTTTCAGCCCTCCCGTTCTCGTCGTGGTTATACCGCATGAACAGCTATACAAAGACACCGGTTAATACTGTCATCTATGATGGCGTCTTGGCCATTGCTTTTGGATGCCTTGCATTTGCTGGTGACCAAGCCATAAATGCCGTGTTTGCCCTCTCGGTTGTGGGTAACTACATTGCCTACGCAATCCCGATTGCTGCACGCTTTATTGGTGATAACAAGTTCAAAGCCGGGCCATTCAGCCTCGGCGTGTTTGTACGTCTTTCAAATCCCCTCTCTCACTGAACAACCAAACATCTTCATCTCCAGAGTCTACCTGTGGCTATAATAGCCAACCTCTTCATGCTATTCATGTCCATCGTTATTTTCTTCCCGACAACGCCGACCACAGATGCCCCCAATATGAACTATACCGTGGTGGTCCTGCTTGGGATTATGGTCCTCTCCGTAATCTGGTTCTACTTCCCGAAATATGGAGGGATTTATTGGTTCACTGGGCCAGTCGCCAATATTGATCAGGCCGTAAATGATGGCACATCAGGGCATGGTTCAAGCTCTGCGGAAGACGAGAAGAAGGACGGGGTCGTAGTTGGTACCACCCATGCGTAAATATATCTATTTTTGGATTGGCATAGCGATTTCTGAATAGCTAGTTGTGGCGGCAAGTTCACATCGAAGTCAAGTGTGACGAAAGGGGATCCTCCTGAGGGCGAATTGGTGCCACCATTGACACCGAGTTTTTTGCTTAAACTTGAAGCTTGAAGGCTCACTGGAAGATGGTCATGTACAACGAAGAACTTCAAGAAGACTCCTGAGGTAAAAGGCAGCACCAGGGCCGAAAACGCGGAAAGGTCGTGTCGTGAATTGTCATCATTTACGAGAGTGACTTTTTTTGGCTACCGAATAACTCGATCTATCCTTTACACCACGCATTCAACGCATTCAATACCATTATGGACACCATCTAACAAGCGATTGGCCGGTGCATACATCTGTTACTCTTCCACCTTCCACCACCATGGCCAAAGTCTACTCAAGCGTCTATGACTATACTAGTAAGGAATGAATTGCCCCCATTTCAATGGGAATGGGTGTAGTCGGAGAAGTGGAAGAAGTCACCATTATCCTCCGTAATTTCCAGCGGGATCTCCGTGACATTCACAAACGAAAGATCACTTGTGTTGACCTAAGTGAGTTCATTCTGTTACTTGAAAGTTCGTCCTCTTATATTGTAGCTACTTGCTTTGCGATCTTCACGGATCTTGACCTCGAATATGAATGGTCCCGGCATTCAAGCCCTCCGGTAATTGTGGCGCTGGTATGTCGAACTTCCCTAATCGCGACGCGAGAGCTCATGCTTCCACAGTCTGAAGATACAGTATATCAAATCCCCATCACGAAAAGATACACACGATCTTTGGCTCTTCGGGCGATCGCTGCGTGCATGGATGCAACGGTCAGCAGCGGAGCCTTGATTGCTTCTCCCGATATTTTCTTCAAGGGCGACATATAATAACTGTTGCTATTCCAGCGGGACCCCCTCAGGATCCTAGCAGCCCCTTACTTTCAAATGAGCAGGTCTTTATGATTCACGATCAGCATTCCGATTTTGATATGATTACGGTAGTGCGGGATGCAGCAAGGGGCCGTCCCGGTTCTTTCGTTGGCACAAGTTCATACGATAACAGTACTCTGAAATTGCTTCCACGGGACATTCTTCATGCTGCGACGAATAATGATGGCCTGCTTATCGTCCCACTGTTCACCCGATCTATCCCTATGATCCCTCTGAACTGCCACCAGAAACTATCGTACATATAGAGGCAATCCGGCGCCCATTGTCTCTTGTGGCTGCCGGCCTTTCCGATGAGTTCGTGCGCAGTGGAGGCTTTGACATTAAAATTCTGGACGTCATCGCAGAGGGCTTCAAGGGGGATATATGCACCGTGTATCGTTGTCAAATTACGTCGATCGATGGTCGCCCGGTGTCGACGTCAGAGTTACCACCTATGTGCCTCAAGTCGTTCGATGACTGATCCCAGGGATGGTACTATACCAACCCGGAGGACGACGAGCCCATCTCGGATTCGTGATGCTTTGATCGTATGACGGAGATCTCTGCCCACACCGAAGCTACTGCGTACGACAAATTTCTTCTAGTGCAAGGGTCAGTGGCCCCTTGGTTGCGGCGCCCATCGCGGGCCCAGGACCTAATGTCAAAGATACCCCTGGAATTGGATTGATGGATGTACAATGAGAAGCTTAGGGTGCTTTGCACGTGGGCTATCACGAAGGTTTGTACGGTGAAAGGTGAGGAGACTAGTAGAGTGCGGCAGGAAGGGATAGCACATCGTTTTCTCCGTTAACTTCAAAGCATGTCGAGATGCCCAGCTCATCATCGAGGAATATCAAAGCCGTTGTAGCGAGATATCAAGTGCTCGCCTCCAAAGTCGTCAACAAAGTACACATGAGTCCAGTAAGAAGGTTGCTGTTGTCTGGGGGGCTTGCCTCTGAAAGTGATGCGAACAAGAACAGGATGGGCAAGTAGGCAGTCCATATGCAAAAATTATAGACCTACTGGTGAAATATCTCGAAAGAAAGGCTATCATAATACGTGATGGTAGTATAAAAGCAACAGCACAAAAATAAAAAATAAAAACTTGAAATCTTCAGACTCAATTAAATCACACTGGCACCGGCCCGTGAGATACGCGTCCGCCCTATCCCCATGGGACGAGAAATGCTGATGAACAGGTGGCGGTGTGGATCAAATCAACCTTGTTCTTAACTTCCATCTTCTTCAGCGTTATCAGTTTGCAGAGTTTTGCTCTCCCCTCCTCTAGTCTCCCTTGAATTTGTTTGTTTATTTTTTTGTTGAATGTTTGGTCGTGTGTGGCTGAGCGCGTTTGTTGATCGCTGTGGACGCCACGCGACGCGTCTGCATCGCCACAGCAAATCCTGATAAATACCAGTTACTTTTGGATTTCTCTCTCTATCCCGTACCCCCATCTCTCCCCGCATAATGCTCTTCTCATTAAGCCTATCTGCCTCAGCCTTTTGTTTCTTTGTTGGATCTGTTGATCCTGGGCCTCTGCCGCCGACGCCGTCGGCGTTGACGGTCTGGTCATCGTCATTTAACGCGACGATATCCACTCAAGCTTACTGCTTGAGCTACCCACGTGGTGGCCTCGCTGATGCGGTCAAGATGCAGCTGACGCCCGCTGCTGTCGCCACTGCGAGCCCCATTCCCCCCGTCCACAGGTTTTCCGGCGTTAACGCCACCGTCATGGTTCCATCCCTCGTCCCGGCCATCTCTTCCTTCCCCGCTCAGAACAAAACCTCCTTCCCGATGTCTTTGTCTGCCCTCGCACCCCACAACACCACGGTCATGGCTCCAGTCGTTCTCACCGCCCCCGCCAAGCTTGTTGACAACACCCTGTCGACACCTCCTTCTATCTACTCCGCCGACGCCAACGCACTCTCTCCTGATATCCCGACTACTCCTCCGAGGCAGGCTCCGCAGGTGAACCGAGCTGCGATTGCTCTCGCTCTGGCCAATACCCAGCCGACGCCCCTGGAGTGGGTGTCTGCGCCCGAGTGGACCTGGATATCCGCATATCTGGCCGTTGTTTTCCACTTCGACAGCCCCCACCACCTCTACACCCGCCGTTGGCCACTCCCCGGTCGGCTCATCGCCACTGCCACAGTCGGACGCATGGCGGGCTACACTGTATGGAAGATGGGAGAAGGGTATTGCTCGGCGGTCCTGTACCGTCACCGGAGGAAAATGGCGGCGCGGAGAATAGCATGCCTGCAGCAGGCAATGGAAACTGAAAGTGTCCGCTCCTCAACGGTTCCTCCCTCGCGCATCCCCGCCACGCCGACCACCCCGTCCGATGTTCAAGAGGCGTTCTTTCTCCCATCCAAGGACACCAGCCCTCCAGAGCCTACTCCTGCCGCGTTCATATATGGCACATGCCCTCTCGACGCCATGCCATCTGAGTGGTATGCTGAGCACTTCAAGTCCAAGGCATGGGCAGTTCAAACGGCCTTCATTGGTACATGCCCTCTCGATGCAGCCCCTCGCGAAATAGTTGATGAACGCGTCTCTCAACTGTACGGCCCAGTGCCGTTCACATGTCCCGCCGACATCGCTCAAGTCAACATCGTGGAGGACTTCCTGGTGTACAAGCCCTCTCACAGCATTGCCCAGATCAAGATCGTCGAAGCCTTCCCGGAATACGCGTATGCCAACAGCGAACTTCGCTCCGCGCCCTTCGTTGTACCTCTGATCGCACCAGTGCTCATCGTCCTCGCCCTCCTCGAATTGGCGCAGTTCTACCTGGTGAGTTACATCTTATTGAGCCTGACATCTTTCGTTACTGACGTCGCACATGCAGCTTGTTGGCTACCGCGCCGTTGTTACGTTCGCAAGGCGATTGGTCGCGATGCTCGGCGTTCATGTTCTGGCAACCGAAACAGTCATGGTCTATGATACTTCCGTACGTCTTTCCTTCTTTATATTGAATGTCCTTTACCTATATATCCTCAAGGTTGCACCCTACATTTTCGAAACACCGGAGCCCCTCGGCCTCGTCGACGCCGATTTTACTGTCCTGCACGCTTTCTGGGTAAAATAACTCGTTTTGACGCTTCTCGCACTCTCTGACCTTTTTCTACTAGGGCGAGTTGACCATGGACGGCGTGGAAGTTGTTGTACCCCCTGCCGACCTCTTCATTGAGGTTGAGGAGAGTCCTGTCCCGGAGGTCGAGGAGGTCACTGTCCCTAACAGCCTGACGCCGGGTCATAATCAGGACTTCACCTTCGTCAGTCATTTTCTCCTCATCATTATCGTCTAGTTCCTTATACATAGTACTCACAGGGCGACGTCGATACGATCCTTTCTGGGGTCTGTCTTATTGCTCTTGCATTCGCGTCCAGGGGGAGCCGAGTAAGTCTTTCAACTCTATGTTTATAAGTTCCATCTCTGACCAAGTAACTCATAATCAGCGAAAGGCGAAGAAATTCCTTCGTCAAGTTAGACCCGCGTTACAGGGCCTAGCGGAACCAGTGGGGTCCCCGCAAGAAGCGGTTATCAACTGTGGACTCACCAATGCCGAAGAAAAAGAAGCTAAGCCTGCACCCGCACCAGCGCCCATCCTTGTTACCGCCGAACCCTCTGCCATTGCGCACGATGCGCTTGTCGACTCAGAAATCATCGACACCAAGGCCGAAGAAATTATTGAACTCGCGGTAGCAACCTCCCCTGTCCCCATTCATGCCTCTGGAGTTCATGCCCCCCACGTGAAGGGCACAGTGTCAAAAATCTTGGATTGTATTGTCAGGGAAGATACAGAGCATATGGTCGACATCGATCCTCCCGTCCTCACCGCCTTTTGGGTAAGCCGCCTTCTTTCTGACGCTTCTTGTATGTATTGACTGGTTTCTGATAGGGCGAATTAACCAGCAACGGCGTTAATGTCCTTGTAGGCCCCCGCCCCGAAGTCTTCGTCGAACTCGCTGTCCCGGCCGATGATGATTTAGTCGCTGGCAAGGTAGAGGATGAACTCCTCGAGCTCGCTGAGCAAGAGACACTGGAGGAATATACGCTAAAGCCTGGGCGTGGGGAGGTAAGTAATGTACGCGCCGTTTTCTTCTGTTCTCAACTCTCCCCCTTGTAGCCCTTTTCCTCCGCTTCCACCGCGCGGCTGTCGACAGGCCCCGCTCGGCCTCTACGCAAGCCTGTTACCAAGGTCGCCGGTCGCCGAGTGGTACCGCGCCCCAAGACCAAGTCAACCGTTTGAGTTGGATTGAGACAACCCTCGTGTCTCGATCCTCTGCTTCTTGCTCTCTTCTCTGTGTTTTCTTCTTCTCTCGTTCTTTTCTTCGATCTTCTCCGTGACGAACGCGCAACACTGGTGGCATCCCGCCCTCGCCCTCAAGCCTCAAGCCGCCTCTTTGGCCACGCCACATCCCTTCGTATCCACAACAAGAGAAGTCCATGTGCCCATTCCCGCTCGTGTGCACCCGACTGCGTGGCGCAACCCGGACGCGGGGATATTTCGATATCATGCGCCTCCAGTCAACCCTCCAGGCCCGCATTGGTGTGCGCCCGTGGCTCTGCGCGGTGAGGACCTTCGAAGACGGAGGGTGCGCAACCTTCGTCTTCGCAGGCCCCCATTCTCGTAGGGTTGCGGTGTCGTGCATGCTTTGTGGCTGGCGGACGAGCCGGGCGGACTTCTCGGATACACAGCTCGGCGATGCATCGTTCTGGTATGTGCCTTAGCTCTAAAACATCTTTTCACGCGACTTACAGCTCTTGTTCCTTCAGATGCGGCTGAGAGAAGACCTCTACTTGAATGGCATCAAGGCCCTTTGCGACCCCTGCGCCCGCGTTCCGTCACGCGTCGTCTGGAACGACTTTCAAATCCTTCGCTTCTTTTTTGCTTTCTTGAGCCTTTTCCGGCTCAATTTCCTTCCCTTCGCTCTTTCTCGAATTCTGTGCCTCTATCTCATGACTCGAACATCCTGCGCCAAGCCTTGAACAGTGCGTCCTTCCTTCTCACTCTAGATTCCACAACTTCAACTGACGTCACAATTCTCAGATGCATCTTTGTCTCGCCTCGTTTGCATTCATCCATATCACCCCATCTCGAATCACCCCATCCATTGCCGACTCCTTGCATAATTATCCGAACCACGAACATCGAGCCAGGAATTTTGCAACCTTAGACCTTCTCTTATCAATCTTCCGGAATATCTCTCGACTCTTCCTGCCATTGGACCCGAAAAATGAACCCTTATAATATCGTGAACCGCGCCCACCATTCTTTCTCTTCATATCTCGCATCGGACTGGATTTCTTCATCTTTGAATGGACGCTTATATCTTTCTATCATCACTCGCGCGTCCATACCCTGTATCTCTGCATTTTGCCTTGGACTGAGCCTCTTTTCCTTTTCAATTGTACTTGTATCCACCAGATCATATTGGTTCTATTATCGTTGTATCTCTTTCTCGATTTGTACTTCGTGAATGTAATTGTATTCGGGACAGCGTGTTACACATTGAGTTAAGAGCCTCAGGGATAAGGCCTCAAGGAATCGTGTCGAACCATCTCCCTGCCATCGAGTGGCCATGACATCTCTAAAACAACTCACGACAACGACACTCATGCAGATCGACTTGCAATTCTCCCATGGACTTTGTTGTCCGCCCAGATATGCTGTAGTGGGATGCGGATCTGTGTCGATGGAGGGTCCAGGAAACACCATGTGCTGAAGTAGCCCCGATGTGTCAATGTCGCACTACAGCCGAATCGAATTATCTCGAGGCTGGGCGACGTGCATTGGGAGAGTCGTGTAGGCAGATTGGAAGACCAGGCGCCCATGAACTACACAGGTGATGGGTGTCGGCGAGAAAGAGCGCCGGCAAATCGCGAGCCAACCTCCTGAGTTCCTCTCATTCCTCCTCCACTCATGTTCGTCGTATCATCCTCGTCTTGATCTGACTTGAGGATGGTTTCGACGTAAACTCTCCTCCACTCTGATGGCGCTTGTTGCGGCGCTATATACTCTTGATCATATTCGCCATCAGCAACGCCCCAAATAGATCGACGAGTCACGACCTTAACCTGAGCACGGTCCTCCACAGGCTGCGCGTCCCATGCCGCTCTCTCAGACAGACCCTTTGACAGTAGAGAAACGAGAAGGGTTTGATCGACATCTAGAACAAGGATCTTAGGGAGTCGCCCATCGTCCTGTGCCACGCATATACTGCTGTTCACTAGAACGCGAGTGTTGCAGACAGATACAGTGGCATCCACCTCGAGATGCATCGTTCGAGCGTCATTTTGATATTCAAACGACGCACACAGAGCAGGTGGGGCCGTTGAGCCCCATGAAGAATGCTACAGCAACGGTTAGCAAGGATTACTGGTGAAAGAAAGACACACTGACAGTCTTAGTATGTCTCCTAAAAGAATCGCACAATTGAAGACCGTGATACGGCCCGCGCTGCCGTGGTCGTGGACGGTTATCGGGCGAGGATGCGAGGAGCTTGTTTGCCCGAGATTATTGGATATAGAAGGTGCATCAATTGTCGACCGTGATGGGACTTGGGAAGTTCTTTATCGTCGTCTGCGTCTGCTAAAAATGCATAAAGCACAGCACCAGCAGCATCGCTGCTGCCGGCCAGAATGACCTTTTCATGACTGATATACTGGTAGGCTGCAGAATGCTGCAAACAAACAGTCAAGGAATGAGGATGATATATATATATATACATTGAATGAACGACCACTGAACTGTAATCGTTTCAATGCCAGTCTGAGGTATCTTGACCATGCGAAGATCCACTGCATTCCAGGTAGCGATCATCCCCGCTGTGAGATCATTCGACAAGCCATTCGTGCACCCTGCCTCACAATCCGGGCGGAAATATTTCACAATAAAAATGTCTTCCCATAGGCGGCAGAGTCTGGAAGCCACGCAACGAAAGACTGTCTGCCCAAGCACAGATAGACTCCTGTAGCTAGCTTGGGCTGGAAAATGACATTCATGGAGAAACTCTCAAGTCCTTTTGTGAGCCCGAAAGTCAACAAAGGGCCCTTTGCTAATGCTGGAAATTCAGTATGGCATATCACAGTGCAAACTGAACACGTACTCTGACTGCCACTCGGCAGTGTCACGAAACCGACACCGGTTACAGTGGCTAGACGGTGGAGTGCGTAGTCAAGCTCTGCGAAGCATCTCCGATTGCGTATTCTTAATAGCTTATCACCGTCCTTGGTTTTTCTGAGGATCTATAGAATGCCCTCCAGAGCAGTATTGGTCGTCCAGTATAGACCAGCCTTGCCGTGAGAACCGGCCTTCCGATCGCTTCAAGTATGGGTGGTCCACTTGTGAATTAATGGTTTTAACCTGAGGTGGCTTTCCGTCAACCAGACCATGATTGAAGGAGGAGGAGAGCGTCACCAAGTATACAATTCAAGACGGTCGTGAGATGATATATAACGCCAAAAATACCGTCAAACAGTCACACACGGTGTCTTGTGGTGCCTTGATACTTTATTCACGAGCATTCGGGGTGTGTATATGACCGTCCTTGAGGACCCTTGTGAGGGCATGGGTTGCAACAGTGAATGTGGCGGAAATCTGATCTTATCATCAAACGGCCACGTGTGCACAGCCCCAGATTTGTTGGTTGGCATCGCCCAGCGCAGCGTCTGGCCACCTTTTCAAGTTGCTTCGGTCGTTGTTCTATCCTATCTTATCATAATGAAGAAGCTATTCGGAAAGCCAAAGCCAGCAAAACCAAATGTACCACTATCTCAAGACGTGAGTTCATTTCCTAGTTATTGAAGGTCTATTTCTAACATATTGGAACTGACAGGAACACGCTATATCCACACCGATTCACCAGCAACATGCAGTATACCAACATCAGCAGCAGCAACTTGCTACTCAAGGATATATAAACCAACAACCACGCAGTGTTCGTCGTAATTCCAGCGATGGCGAGCGTTGGGAAGTTGTACAGAACCACGACCAAAACCACAATCAGTTTCAGGCTCCTGCTTCTCCGTCACATAACTCTTCATTTGCATCGTTGCCACCAGGGGCATCGCCCCCTGTACCCAGCCCCAATGGCGCTAGATCACCCTCACCGTTCAGTATCAACTCGAACATTGGCCCGCGCGCCGATCGCGAACAACAGCCTCAGCAGCTTCGAAAGAAGCCACCAGTGACTGCGCCTGTTGCACTGAGGATACTCGGTGCACTTGACCCATCGAATGTGCCGGTTAAACCGGGCTCGGAGGAACGCTTCATGGCGGTGTCCAGTTACTCAGACAGTGGCCATCGCGAGCGCGAGAAAGACCCACCTGAACGCAAGGAGAAGCGCGGATTCTGGAGTCGGGGAGATAAGGATAAAGATAGGGAGCGAGAAAGAGAGAGGGAGAGAGAGAAAGAGAAGGAGTTAAGGGAACGAGGCAGGCTGCATGATTCACGCGATCTCGGACGCGATAAGGGGCGTGGAGATGCAGAGGGCGCCGAACTTACAAGGATGATCGGTACTACGCTGGACACGCTGTGTTATATTAAAGCCGCTGACGGGATAACTTTCTGCAGGTTACCTCACCGCCACAGCGTCCGAAGACTGGGGTCTTGTATTGGAGGTCACCGAACGGGTGAGTGCGAGCGAGAACAATGCAAAAGAAGCAGCGCGCGCTCTCCGGCGCGAGTTCAAATATGGCGAACCTACGGCTCAGCTGGCAGCTGCACGGGTAAGCGGTTGCGCTATTAAATGTGGGCGTCGAGCTAAAATGTACAGCTATGGGCAATTCTGTTACGGAACGCTAAAAACGAAGTGTTTATATACCAATCGACCAGCCGCAAGTTCACGGAGACGCTAGAAGATCTTCTCTCTTCGGCGCGGACATCACCGGTCGTCCGAGAGCGCGTTCTGGATGTCATCGCGGCAGCAGCTTATGCGAGTGGCAGTAAGTCTATCATCGCTTGTTCACCAGCTCGATCTCAATGACTGTTAGAAACGACTGGATTTCGAACACTTTGGAAACGAGTAAAACCAGCAGATAAACCTGATGAGGTTCTTATCTCGTCGACTATGTTATATATACAAAACCTGACCGGAAACACAGGGAATGCCTCTGGATAACGACGATGCCATGTTCAACCCCCCAGTCTCAGGCCGGCCACAATATGATAACCATATACCCCAGACTGCATATCAAGAACCGCCGCCACTAACCGCCGACTACCCTCCCACGCCCACACCCCAGAATGTCAGTGGCCTCGATTTTTCAACTATCTTTCTCTTACATTGCAGTAGATTCCAACACCTCGGAAAAAGACTAGCGAGTCACGGAATCGTATCATTCCCCCAGACGAGGATATTCGGCGCTTGTTCCAAGAGTGCAAGATCGGTCAAGGTAATGCATCGCTTCTCTCCCAGGCTCTCGCGCTCTCGAAGCCTGAAGACCTTAAGAAGAAGGATGTCATCAAGGTCTGTAGTGTCTTTAGAATGAAATACACTGCCACTCAATGAGTCTTGAATTTTGAAGGAATTCTACCTCAAGTGCCGCTCCTCTCAGGAACTTATTTTCGCGCAGATATCTTGGGCCTCGGCGGAAGCTGAACGATCGCGTGTGGCGAGGGACCAGGAGGCTCTGATGAACGGACATCCGGAGGAACAGCGCTTGGAACAGACGACGCAAGAGAAATTGCTAGCGTCACTTTTGAGTGCGAATGCGGAGCTCATGGACTCGCTGCAACAATATGATGACTTGGAGAGGGTGGCGATAGAGAGGAAGACAGAGGAGGTTAGCAGGAAGGAAACGAAGATGGACCGCAGAGTGAGTATCAATTATTTACGATAAAAGTCAAGTTGGTGCTTACGGTCGTGCATCCGGTTAGCAATTGCAACAGTATCAGCAGGACGAGTTCCTCGTCGATCCAGCATATGCTGCTGGAGGCACGGGTACCGGTGGTTCACCCCCGACAAGATCTCGCACCCCGTCGCCCATGCGTACCGTTCCCACTCAGCAATACCACCATTCGCACTCGCTCTCACACTCGGAGACAGGCGGGCTCGCACCCCCACCACCTGCCCCACATGGCCCGCGCTCGCCTGCACATGGCAATAATAATAATGCGTATGCGTATAATCTCTCGAGAACACCTTCGCCTGTGCTGGATCCGGGATACGAGGCGCTGCAGAATGGCATGACAGGTCTGAGGTTGCGTGGCGAGGGCGGTGCGATGCCTTCGGTGGTCAGGTCCTCTATTTATGATGAGGATGTGCCGGTGAAACCGAGTGCGAAGGCATTAGGGAAGCAAAGGGTTGTGGAGGATGATGCTCCGGAACGTGAGTTTGCACTGGTTTTTATTTTTGTGTGATTGATGATTGATTGGCTGTGATAAGACTTTGGCGAGGAAGATTTCTATGAGGGCAGAGAGGAGACGTATTCAGTGGATGAAAGAATCGAATCTGACGACGATAAGTCGACGCATGAAGGGTGGCCACATCATCGACCGACGCAGTTTGTGTATGATGCGGCAGCTGAACGCACTCAGCAACGGATCCGGGAGGGACACCTTTTAGTTAATGGAGTACATTAGTATTATGAGATTGCTGTCTAGAATTGTATTATATTCGTGGTTTTGGAAAGGAGAGGCAGAAGAGGCATTGGCCACCACAGCGGGTTCTCCAAGATTGCGTGCATCGTGTTCGTAGAGGAAGGATATATAAGAAAAGGCTGCCAAGAAGGTAGTGGTAGAGTAACTACAGTTGGGTCACCGAGAGTAAGGATGGAAACTATGTTGCCCCCGGCTGGTCGCTCGTGCAGGTCCCGGGCCCACCGCAGCTGCACCCATCGTCCTTCCAAAGCTAGGATTGACCGCACCCGCTCCCATCGCCGCCATGTTATTGCGCATGCCCGCCATGCCCATCGCGTTCATACCCGTCATTCCTCCCGTACCAACCATGCCCGTCCCGCCCATCGCGTTGCCCATACCACCCGTGTTGCCCATACCCATCGGGCCCATGCCCAGCCGCATCGCACCCATGTTCCCCATCCCTGCCATCGCACCCATGTTTCCCATTCCATTCATCGCACTCATGTTGCTCATCCCGTTCATCCCGTTCATCATGTTCATCCCGTTCATGCCCGCCATGGGGTTGAACCCACCCATGCCCATGCCCATCGCGGCCATCATTGGGTTCATATTCATCATGGGCATGTTGCCACCCATCATTTGAACTTGACCCATCGGCCTGTTGAACATCATGCCCATCTGGTTTGATTGTTGCTGTTGCTGTGGCGTGAAGCCCATGGCCGTGGCTATGCCTTGGGTTTGCTGGGTAAAGTCGCGACCAGAGGCGGTTGTTGATGCACCGGCAGCCCGGGCTTGGTCACGTTGACTGCGGGGTTGAGCTGCTTTCACTTCGATCTGGAGACCCTTTAATTAAAGGTGGAACCAGACAGGTGTGCATGTCATCACTTACCTGCTTGTCGTCCATGATCAAACCAATCTTACCAACAAGTTGATCGGCATTGCTGGCATCTTCATACGTGACGAATCCGAAGCCCTTTGACCGACCAGATTCACGATCCACCATGACGGTAGCATCGACGACCTTGCCATACGCACTGAAGAATTCTTTCATTGACTCCGAGCTTGTCGACGGGGAGAGGCCGCCGACAAAATACCGCGTATTGCGCAAGTGCTCCTCGCGGGGTATCGCTCGCTTCGGGTCAATCTACCTTCACAATCAGACATGGTGATGCCGAAGTTGTAGGTGGTTACTACGTACCGATTTTCCATCGAGAACATGATCGCGGGTCACAACAGCATTGACAGCATTGGCATCTTCAAATGTCAAGAAGGCAAAACCCCTTGAAGTGCCCGTCGGATCTCGCATGATCGTGCACGCGTCAACCTTAAGTAGCTGTGACATTAGGGGGCCGTCTCTGGCAAGGTGATGGGTGCTGTACCTTGCCAAACTGGGAGAAGTAGTTCCTCAGACCTTCTGGAGACGGATGGGAGAGGGGCAAGCAGGTGACCATTAGCGCTACATACGGTGATATGGGTGCAAGGATAAGATACCATCTGTTGTATCCCAGTTGAGACCGCCAATGAACAGTTTGCTATAAGTCGGACCGTAGGATAGGAGCAGGTGTTGTAGAACGATGATAGAGATAGAGTACGGTATGTCGAGGGTTGGCCAAGGAGTATCGAGATTATTAGTACCCAGAGCAGAGGCTTGAGTGAGAAGAGAGAAATAGAGTCATAGGAGCAAGATAACAAAGTATCGTAGCTGGTATTTGCTCGTAGACGGATATAGAGAGGAAACACGACGTAGAACACGGTAACGTTCTTACGGCATAGTACCCAGGAATCACGATCGATGGAGCAACAAAACACGTACCCAGAATCATGCATCTCGGACGGCTTCTTGCCGAACACGCTATCGGTCGAGGTCGTCTCGTGGGTTGCAATTGCGCTTGTCAAAGGCGCAGCAGCAGCTCCCGTTGTGCGAGGATTCTCGGGTAGAGGTATCGTTGCTCGCTGCTGTCGCTCCTGGCTGGGCGTCTGTTGATACGCGGAGAATTGCTGAGCTATCTGGGCTGAGTACGATAGGGAGTTTGGAGACATGGGCTTTGGAGGTAACGAGCTGAGCGCATCTTGAGATTTCTTGGTCTGCTGTGTAGACGTCTCATTCACTGGTGAAGGGACCGGTGTCTCCTCCTGCGGTGAGTGCTCTTGCTCGGCGTCTCCAGTCTCCGTTTGTGGGAAGTCTGTCAGCTCGTCGTCGCCATAGATATCTATCTAAGAGTGAGCTCCAGCTATAACCTTGTAAGCCAGAGTACTGACCTCCATAAAGATCTGAGTCTAGAGTAGGCTTGGACATGATATGCGACAGCAAAAAGAAAATCCCTCAAGTGATGTGATGGAACAAGCCACGCTCGTGGCGGTGCAGTTGAATTGGAATTTATTTGCTACTACCATACATGGACTACACCACAAATGCTAACATTAGTTTACTGACTGCAAATGGCCAACGAGCCAACGAGACACGAAAGAGGTTGAATAAAATGTAGTAACGTGTTAGAATGAAAGTTCAATACACCATGCATGCCCGTTATAGAATAACGCAGCTTCTATCACCTTAAGACACAGCCTCATGAACATCCTGCCCAAGCGATGAGGTTCTCCCATGGCCCGTCACTAGCTATAGGAGCCTCGCGAAACTGATATTCAGAGTCATCTGTTATCGATCTGCCCTTCCGTGTTGGAAGTTTCCGGACCACACTGTGCATACTGGGTCGCTTCTGGGCATCCGCGGCCCAACAGCGTTCGATGAGCTGCCACAGAGCGTCACTTAACCCTAGCTCAATGCACGGCGTGCCCCAATTCTCGCATTTCACTGGACGTGATGGACGTTCGCCCTGCATAACCCTCAGCATCACTGGATAATCGTTGAGCTCAGGGAATGGGAAGGTCCCCGAGAATATCTGTACACAGTGTTAAGTCACAAGGCGCAGATCCCATTGTGACTGGGAGAACATACCTCATAGCACACACACGCGAAAGCGTATACATCAGTCTGAGTATTTGTAATTGCCTGCCTCCCGTCCAGTAAC
Source organism: Tephrocybe rancida (assembly GCA_018858115.1). Taxonomy (NCBI): domain Eukaryota; kingdom Fungi; phylum Basidiomycota; class Agaricomycetes; order Agaricales; family Lyophyllaceae; genus Tephrocybe; species Tephrocybe rancida. The sequence continues at coordinate 59,700 of JABCKT010006513.1, forward strand.
TCGGGAGCCATCCACCGTGGTGTCCCGCCGTTCAGACCGAAAGAGAACGACGAAAGCTTGAGCGCTTGCGAGTCCGAGGCTGTAGAAAGTCCAAAGTCTGCGAGGCGTGCCCGACGAGAGTCAGAGATCAAGATATTCACCTACAAAAATAGAAATGACATCGAAAACGGAGATAATGAGAAAGGTAAAAAGCAAGTACCGCCTTGAGATCTCCGTGAACAACGCTCGGTTGCATGGTATGCAGATATTTCAGACCCTCCGCGACGTCGGTCGTCTGAAGCCTATGTTAGCGAACCATTCCAGACTGCCTATCGGTCGTTAAGTGCTTGCTTACGAGAAACACTCGATCGACATCTTGAGTGTGCAGCAAAAACTCCTTCACATTTCCATTCTGCATCCACGGGGAGACTAGCCCGAGGCGCATCTCGTTGTTATTGACATGGTGTAGACAGAGGAATGGAAGTACGTTTGGGTGTCGCAACTGTCGCCATATGAGGGTCTCGTGAAGAACTTTCTGTCGTTGAACATTTGAATGAGTGAGCCAAGTTTTCTGGCTGAAACAAAGCGCACCTTCGTATGTTTAACAAGATCAGAGTTCAAGTACAGTTTCAGCACTTTGACTGCCACCTGTTCCCCACGAAATCGTCCTTTCCACACATCTCCAAACTGGCCAGCTGTGATTGCATCCGTTCCTTCGAGCGAGACTTGCTTTTGCAATAGACGACTAGGGAAGAGGCTGGATCGACTGGAGAGCCGAAGCATTGCGTTGAGGAATGGACTTCGGAATATTTTGTCCAGTTTGGGAAAATCCAACAACTATGATGTATGCCCAATGTGAGGTCAATATATATATATGGCTAACTCGGCCAGCGAGAACCCACCAATTGGAACAGGTCCAGCAATGCCTGTGCCTCGTCTCCCCGCAAATTTATCAGGCGCCTGTACTGGCTTGCGTCCTTCACGATACCGTGAAGTTGGCAACAAATGAAGTCGACATCGAGAGCCACGATGTTCCGTACGGTATCTGCGTCATCCGGCCTAGCATGCGCAGAATCACGGATGAAAAGAAGGAGCATATCACTGGCTACTTGGTGCTTGCACAACGCTGAAAGTAAATCCTGCGAGGTCCAAACGCCAACACAAGTCCGCAATGCTGCTAGGTCGCCTACTGTCTCGTACAAATAGGTGAACAAATACTACAGGTGGACTTTGGCCTCAGCATGATTCAAAAGGGACGCAGGAGGCGCACCGGAAGTAGAATTGAGTCACTCCCCAAGTCCCTGCATTGAGATTGCGAGAAGCTATCCATCCTCGAGTGAGTGATGTATTCGCCAATATGCTCATGGCTTTTCTGTAACCACTCGGCAGGTCGATCTATGATAGAGGTATAACGAGGGAATTCCACCAAAGAGTATTTCGGAGGCACGATTGGTGGCTGTGGGGACGGCGTTCGATCGTCAGGTTGTGAGGGTTGGCTCTGGAAAAGGTGGTGAGGATACAATCAAACTTTAAAAAGCTATGGACTGACGGTATGATCATAAGCCAGTAGTGGCAAAACGTGGTTCATCGGGTCGCCGTCGTCGACGAGTGTTCGCTGCAGTGTTATCGCTATTTGAGGGTGCATTTAACATTCAGAGGTTAAGTCGTACTTCTCGGCGAAGAGTAGTGCCTCCAGTGGCAGTTCTGGGAAAAGGTCGGTCAAAGGAAGGAAAGCCGAACATCCCGTCACTTGCGGAAAAGATTCCCTGTCGATATGCTGAGAACATGAAACCAAGATTGAAAATGGAAATCCACACCTCGGCTGGGCTCAGGGCCGGCTTCACCTTCTTCCATAGACTCCGAAAACCAGGCTCTTTATCTGTCTCTCATTTATAGACAGATCTTCCATACCATGCATTACAAGCACCCACCATTGAAGTAAGCAACAGCTGCGATTATATCAAGAACCATTTCTCTAGTTAACGGCGGAGCCCGTTCCAGCATCATCTCCAGAGCTGATAAGAAGTCGGATTTGGCGCATTGAGATGCAAAGAAATCAGATGCATTCCGCATCATTACCGTCCATAGCTGCGCACGCCAGAAGTGAATAATATTTGCATACTTAGTGCATGAAACTCACTCGAGCAGCTGCAAATTGATAGGTGGCGTCATGAAGTTCCAATTTCAAAGCAAGAGCGGCTTCGATAGCTCCGCTCTTGCTCTGGGAAGCCCGCTTGCAAACCTGCAAGATTGTGGCCGGATCTTCCTTTTCCGTCAAGACTAGATGGTCTGTGCACTGGATTAGCCATGCATTCAAAGAACAAACAAATGGGCAAAGCACCGATAAGCTTCGAAAGAGACTCTCCTTCATATGACGATGTGTGTGACAAATATGACGGCGGTCTGTGTGACGACGAATGAAGCAGGTGTGATGGTGTAAGAGGGTTTACTGGCTGATACTTGAGATGTAAGCACGAGAATCCTCTCCTCTCTAATCAATGCACTCACATCATGGCCTAGTATCACCCTATCTACTCGCTCTATTTCACGTTCTATTGCTACTCGCTCGAGCTCTTCATACTCTCGTAACACGTCTAATAGATCCTTGTTGACGGAACGAAGCGATTTTAGCATGTCCTGGTAACGCATCGTGGGAATTGAGTCATGTTGTGGGTTGGTAGCAATCTTTATCTGCTCTGCCCAAGGTATCTGCTCTGCCCAAGATATCTGACTGGCAATGAACTTCTGAGATAAACGACACATGCGGTGAAGGCCCTGCGTGCAGCTGGCGTCAGTATCAATGACACACTCCGGAACGGAACGCGTATCACGTACAATGACACTGTCACCGTTCAAATCTTCGGGTTCAATGTCTCTCAGAGTCTGTGAAAGATCTTTCACGTTATCCTTGGCTATATCAAGCTCTACGTTGACAATTTGAACGCGATCTTCTGGTGATGTATCACGGCCAAACCCCTCATAGTACCATTTTGCCGTTGTGGTGCCGTCGCGTATCAAAGGTGTTTTTTTTCTCCTGACAACGCCTGGCTGTTGTGGTAGCTGCAGCGGCGGTGTGTATGAAGTAGAAGTTTGTATGTGGATTCTTATAACTTCGTCCTGGTGTCATGGTAACCAAGGTCAATAGCCAAGAACACATGCGTTCATCGACACTAGACAGACCTCAGGTGGCAGTGACATGTCAAAGAGGTCCGACTGCGAAGATTTTTTGGTGTGTCGCGCCAACTGGAATAGCCTTTTCATCGCGAGCAGCAAGTCTGCGGAGAAGTCGAGTGGTGGCAAGTATCAGAAAGAATAGACGCCTATAAGGACCCATATAAGCTCATTGTATTGAAGACTTGCACAGCCTGAGCCTGTCATTTATATGATTGGAGTGATGAGTCCGAGTCGGTGCATCCGGATCACGCAGACAACAGCTCTTTGTAAGGCTTGATGATTTTTAGTGCACAGTACTGATCATGGAAAGCGCAAGAAGATGGATATTCATCCACATGGATCATATAGGCTCTTGTAGTTTTTTAGTCAGTAAAAAGTTTGATTACATCCACGTCCAGAAACCACTCACATAAATTTCCACCGGCTGATCACCAAGGCTGGAATCCTATCAAAATCGTTCGAGGGTCTATTTCCAGGGTTCACGACACATGCATGAGTTAAACAGTTGAAGAGTTTTGTGTGGAACCAGCACAAGAAAGGACAGGAACTTTGGATTTTGCCGTTCCCGAATCGGGAACTCCGATTACGGCAAACAGCGGGACAAATTAACCAAATTAGCAACATCCGACTGATCGGAGAAGTGTCCGGCATTGTCATTCACAAGTGCTTCACTCCGAGCGACTCCCCCCCAACTTACGACTCAGATTACAGTACTGACTCTGGTCCTGGCTCAGTGCCTCCCTCAGGCTTCTCTGGTTATTTTCTCAATGCCACTTTGCTACATAAGCCGTAATCTCTGATTCGAGAGTCATTGGCAACATGTCGAGATTATATTTTTAGTTACTGTGGGGTTGCAGCATTGAATCAACAGTTATGTTCAAGCGCCTGAGCTATCTCCGAGCTTATGCGGAAGTGCCCCACTTGATTTCTCTTCGCATAAATTCCCATGTGTCCTGTGTTTGATTCAAATCTCCCCTGAAGTTACCTCCAGACTATGGACCATGCATCTGAGGTGGAAGAGAATTTTCATCTTGCGAGGAAAGTCGGGTCCCTTTTCATTGGGAATATCATAGCGGCCATGTAAGCCATTTTTCTTCTCGACACCAAATCAACCTGATGTTTTTGATTGGCAACAGCTTGTATGGTGTCACTTGTGCTCAAGTTTTGAAATATCTTAAAAGAAGCAGCAACAACCACCGTCCCATGTGTGCCGTCGTGCGTATTTGCTTGATCGATCCTTTAAACGTGGCTTGAAATGGACCGAGATAGATTATCTTTTTGTGGTGATTTTGATCGCTGCACCAGTGCAGCGACCCGTACTTAGCCCACAATCACAGGCTTCTCGATACTGTTCCCATTGTGCTTATAACACATGCACTGTACTACTATTTAATCACAGAGTATGGTCATCCGGATGCCATTGAATACGCGACCTGGTGTGTAGGCCTTGGATAGCTCGTTTCCACCAACTCAATTGCTTCTTATGCTACAGGTCCTTTCTCGTACGTGTTACATTGCTTGCTGTTATTATAGCACATTGAACGCCCGCCTTCAGACACAGATAATTATAACGGTAAGTAGATGACTCAATCACCGTTTGACGATCTCCTGAAACGTATGCTCAACAAAGTCCACAGTGTGTCGATGAATTGATCATAAGGAGGCAGGACATCTAACAGACCTATGTATTCGAGGCTGATAAAATTTGTAGTTATTTTGTGTGGCGTTTGTGGTGTAGGTTCCTCGCTCTCAGCATGATCCCTCTCCTGAAGTTATTGGTGCTCAGATTCTGCACCCAATCGGCATCTACTTGCGGCCGTCGTGAGTATCGACCTTCATCAGGAGGATCATCTCACCTCTCTAATTTATATCTAGGTCTTTTCGATCTTGTTGGCGTCTTGTAAGTTCATTCGTTTTTTGAGGGCGCCAACACTCACAGTCTCGGGAAAATAGCTACTGGATTTGGTGCGTTACAACCTGATTCACATGAACTGGTCAAAGCTGATTGTTCCCTCCTCACAGCCGCAGCGGGTACTGGGTAGCTATAGGTACATCAGATATCCCGGAATAATCTTTGACAAAGCCCGCATAGACTCAAAGTCACTGAATTTGAACGCTTGTTTAGATTAGCGGTAAGTGTCCGAAGTACAGTTCTCGCTGTTACTCACGGATTGTTTGCATTAGTATTTGCTATATATACATGTTGCTGCGAGTGCCGTAACGGAGATAATCATCACGGGGCAACTTATCGTGAATTTGTGGCGGAGCCGGAGAAGCATCAAAAGGTGCTAAGGGGTGAATCCTTAATTGGAAGGGACATGGCTGACGAATTTACAGGACTGAATCGATACTGACTGTCCTCTCACTGTACACCATCAACACTGGTGTGTTCTACCCATTTCATGAATTTGCATTCGCTGATCTTTTATTCGCATCTATAGCCTTCTTAACGACGTGCATAGAACGTTCTCCATTTGTAGCTTCCACTGACATAATTTCCCTAGGTTATGTTCAATCGCCGTCCTAGTGACGTTCATCCTCTGGCCCCATAAGCCTCTTTATATCGCCATATATGCATCGAAGAGTAAATGTCTGTGGATTTCACCATCCCGTTGCTTCTTGTGCTCATGCGTATCAGTGTTCCTCCACAGCTTACTTGCCGCTCTTCAGACCAAAACCCACCATTCTGCTGAGATAGAATCGAACCATAACGCCACCGCGTCGCCTGAAGAACCGATCTTGGGAGAGAATTGTGAAGCTTATGATAGGTCCGAAACACAGTCCCCCATGACACCCGCGACTCTTTGTGGGACCGATGACGGTACTGCTACGTTGAACGAGTCCATCGATGACAAGGGCTTCCAGAAGTGGAACGGCAGCAAATTCCATGAGAGTACGTCCGAAACCAGACATCTACGACTTTCGCGCTGACACCCATTCTTTAGATTTTGATACAGACCACGAAGATGAAAAGAAGGGAAAGGGGAAAGAAATTTATGGGAAGGAAATAAACACGACTTCTAGAGTGCAGTTATCCTCTCTCGAGTTGGTTTGAGATAGTCACTGCCAATAATTTATCCTATTGTATTCTGATATTGCCAGCAGCGAGAGGGGAGTTGATGGGTACAACTATAGGCCTTATCGCTTGCATCGCTGGTGGCGTTTATTAAGAAAATAGATGTGGGAGCTGTTATCGAGGAGCGCTCCGTCAAGCGCCACACCAAAGGCTCAGCCATAAGCTCACTGATAGGCTTACTCAGTTCTCGGAGGGATCGGCGCTAACTACGTGTGGTATGGAAAGATCCCGGATGTGGTTCACAAGTAGGTCTTCTAGTCCGAGTCCCCTGTCGGCAGAATGTACGTTGGTTGGATCAGTCTCGTGCAACCAGGGTGGTCACCGGGACGCATTGTCGCAAGCACATTGTCATCCAGGTTCCACTCCGGCACTCCGAAATAGGTGCGTCGTACACATTATATCTCACATTAAAATCCCGTTATCGGGGATGCATGGTTCAACATTCAAATCCGATATACTTAGCTAGAGTGGTCCTGAACGTTGTACTCTTGCAATGGAATTCTCGGCCTCGCTTCTGACACAAATTCACCACCAAGCTCCATCGTGAACGCATACATAGTCCAACAATAACAGACGCCAAGAGGAGATGACCTATGTGTCCATGTTTGTGCATTGAGCCTGACAAGTATAAAAGCGCCAGGTTAAGCGCCAGTAGCGATCGTTCCCCCCCTATCGTATCCGAGAATTCAACATGCCAAACCCTTCGGCTAAGCCAAAGAGTGGCCCCAAAAATGCAATTACGCAACCTATAACGTGGGTTCGGTCGTGGCGGGTGGGTTGGCCTGAAGGAGGCTCATTGTCTACATATTATGACGTAGGCGCATGGTGAACGCAACACGTAGACGCCTCTCTAACGCTGGTCAGAAGCAAAATCAGGATCAGAACAAGTACGCTCGTCCCTTTCATCTTTTATAGAGCTCAGTAAGATCTAAACCAAAATCGTCAAGGCAGCCGGCAGAGCTAGCGACTGTGAAGTCCCAATCAGACTCTGCGTGGGTCAGGAATAGACTTCACAGAACAATTTCACTCACCTGAGATATCAGACCGAGCAACGAGACACGCAGGGCTACGGCGCGAGGCCGTAATCGGGCATTTTCAGTCTCTGGATGGCTGAAAGAAAATGTGCAAAAAATTTCGACACTGAGGCGCCCCAACGTCGGTCTAGGTGGTGCTCCAAACTCAGCTTTCGAGAGTAGCAGGGGAAATCCAGTGCGTGGTAGTGTCAAAGGACCAAGAGTGACAAGATAATATAGTAGTTTACCAATGGTACCTAAGTCCTTGTCGCATAGTGTAAGCACGGGGGTTGAGATATTTGAAATAGCATGACAGAACGCCTTGAGCCCGCAGGAGCCTGCTATTTTTGCCAAATCAGATCGAGGGTGGGGTTGGTAGGGACCAGGTGGGGAACGGTTTATTGATACCAAGTTGTTCATAGATAACGTGCTGGAACCATGCTGGAATCGAGTAAGTGTGTATTAAGGTAGCAAGGCGTCTAGCTTGGAACGGGCTTTTGCAGTAGGGGCGAGGAATTCAGGGTTCACGAGAAACACGAAATCTCGGAAGGGGATATCTCAGAAAATTTTGAAGAACGTGAGGAGGAAGGGAGGAGAAATGATCAAGAAATGATCGATATCGAAAGAAGGGAGTGTTGTAGCTGCACACTGGTCAAATCAAATACTGCGGAAAAAATCTACTGCAGTCAATGGTTTACACAGGATCCCAAACCTTTACAAATGGAGTGAACTGGGGAGACTCCTTGTAATTACAGTATTTAAAGTATATATACCTTATCCGCTCAAATCAAGTTGTTGACAGATAGGCGCCTCCCCAAACTCTGATCGAGTGTCATCTGTATAAGGTTGGCTACCGGAGACTATCCCAGTCTCCAGCCCCTAAAAAAATCATCATCCCAGTTTGATTTCGCCATCAAGAAATCTCTTCCTTGTCCTGGATCGTCGTCTGCAAGAATATTCCCATCGAATCGTGAACTAAGTATGTAGTCCGCAATGCATGGATCCGGGAACGAGCGAGAGATCGATGCGCGGGCGTTATCATTCCACTTCAAAAACTAAGTATTTCATTGCCCACGAGTGTCCTGTTACAATCTTGTCCGTGCGCAAGTCGACGAGCGTGTACAGAAACCAGCTAAGTTGGTGCAAAGTAGAGGAAATGCGGTGCTCAGGCTTGGACAAGGGGATGAGAAGCGTTGAGGAAATCAAATTAGATCCTCTCGGACTCTTTGGTAATCCACGTGTCCCACCCTGAACTTTGGAATTTAATTTGTGGCCCTGGGGCTCTCCTACTCCAACCCTACATTTGCCTCCATATGTACTCAATCTCTACGCAACTCACATTTCTGTGAATGTGCTAAATCGTTTATCCTATCCACGTCAATGGCTTCTCAATCTGATATCATTGAAGAGCCTGTCAGCGTCGAAGACTTGCAACAATGCAACCCGCAAAAATCCACCACTACCATCTGTTCCTGATCTCGTCACACGGTTAGATTTATGCACTTGGGCACGGACATGCGGTGCCGTAAATGTGGAGTGGTGAAACTCCAAGTTAGCTTGAAGAAGCCCGAAGCACCCGAGGCCAGAGGTTCGTCAAAGTTGTCCTGTTAAAATGTGTTCGTGGAGTTTTACCCATCGTCACTTGTCTGGCTTAAATTCTGCATAGTAATGCGACTAATACCTGGAACGAGTCAATTCGCCATGCGCGGGCCCTTTTTCAAAAAAATCTGTATACCGCGGATCATGGCGACCCTGTTCGTACGCGGACCGTGCCGGTTAAATCTACCATCTACCATCTACCATCTAATATACCCTGTCAGCGCCCATTCAGCCTGTCTGTCGGCTGAGTCACTTCTTCTATTTCTGGTTCTCATAATGTTCTCAGTACTTATACTTAGTATACCCATCTAGATATGCCCTAGCACCCTGCTTTCTGACGATCTTGAACTCACCTGACATCCACGCACCCAGTGGAATCTCAAATTTCCTCTTGCAAGATATACTCTCGCCCATAACACTCATTGCATTCATCGACCATAACAATGCCTTCATGGCTTGGTAACTCCAAGCAATCGGCCAACCAAAGAAATAGGGAGTTAAATACATCTACTCGGGACGATGATTCATTCGGTGCGTTTCTTCGTATTGGGTCTGTTCGAAGTGTCTTTTCTGATCCGTTTTTGCCATTCACAGGAAAAATAGAGGGTGCTGCTCATGCTATCGAGCCATTCGACTTCATCAATGGTCTCTTTGAGGCCAATCAAGACACTTTCGGCAAGTCGACGAACATTGCGGACGCGGGCTTGGATATGAAGAGTATTGAAGATTCCTTGAATGGGTTCTCCGAGTCCGCGAAAACGATCATCAAAGGTCTGACAGCGTTGGGCCATGTCCATCCATTCATTGGAGGTATGCACCGGTCATTTTGTTCCAACCAGCTATGAACTGAAGGGAGTAGTTGCGGTTGGGGCATTCGCTCTTGTTATAGCTCTGGACGTGACACGACGCGACAACGATCGGAAAGCTCTCGCAGTGAAGGTGCAGATGCAAGAATTGATGAAGGTCTTTTTCGAGTGCGTATGATTGTCCCTCTTCAGTCGGCTGCAATTCTCAACTATGTACAGACTACGCCATGTGCCGAGCCCGAGTGAAGGGCCTGATGGATTGACTGTCGCAGAACGACTCAAGGAGCTCGTGGAGCTTATTGCTAACGACATCAAATCATGTGGTTCAGCGTGCGATGCGTACCTCAAGAAAGGATTTCTCGGTCAGATTCCTCCCAATGACATCAGCCTGTTCGTCTCACTCAATCTATTCGCCATTTAGCGAAAACTGTCAAGTCGACCATATATGAGAATAAGTTGTCCAAGTTCGCTACAACTTTCATGCAACACCGCAGCGCTCTTGAATTAGCACTCAAAGTGCACACCTCCCTTGGCATCGACTCTGCGAATGACAAGCTTAATGTACTCGGCTCACAGCTGCAAGATGTCGATCAGAAGCTTGACATGCTTCTTCTCTTCCGAAAACTCGACACGCCGCGTGAGAGGGACATTTTGAAGTTTATCGAGGCACACGGAGGTCCAAAGGCGTGCATACTCGACGAGGGGCTACTGGAGGAGTTAGTGATGAAGAGCGGGGAGTCACTCTCGCGATTCCCTGGTCGGGAGGGCGGAAGGCGATCGAACGGGCTTCCAGAATTGAAGAAAAGGTTGCTGAAGGAGTTCCAGGAGGATATCGATGAGGCATTGAGCAGGAACATGGTGCTTTTCGAGAGGAAACTAGACATGCAGAGCAAACAGCTCACAGATCTCGTTCACGACGAGGCTGACTACATTATTAGCGCTGTTCTGTCGGGAGCTCACGACCGGATAACGGATCTAGTAAGTCGCTTTTATGCTTTACTAGACTCGTCTTTGACTTTGCCTTAGGACCTGCAGACGATTTGGAAGGACATGGTGGGTATCTCGGTATATGGCCTCCTAACTCGCTCTAAGTTGCTGATGGGTCACATCTATGGTTGTTAGGGTTGGAAAGGCAGTGTCAAGGCTCGGCACTTCGTACTCGCCCTTCACGACTACTACTCCGACCAGCTCAGTTCTGCCGACTCGCCGCAGATGTCGCACACGTCTAGTCTTCCCTCCCCTGACACGCCGAAGGGCAGGTCCAGCTTTATGAACATCTCTAAGAAACAACAGGATGACAGATGGGCACTGGCCTATATCAACGCAGCTTATGTCCAGCCTATCCTTGAGGCCGTCGACGATGATGGGACTGGATTCATAAGCATCAAAGAGGTCAATACATTTGTCGCCGAACGGCCAGAGAATTGGAGGTACAACTACAACTTCTATTGCTAGAACCTCGACACTTATGTTCCTAAATTTAGCCTACCGCATTGGATCGCCTACTGGGCTGCTGGTAGGGCTTTCACTGATTCGTCTGCAACTTGTGTTCTCATTGTTTCGCTACTTGACAGGATGGCAGTCCAGTATGTCACACTATAAAGAGAAGATATACGAACTCGTCCAAACAATGTTTCAAGTCCTTGAGTATATCTTGCCTTCGAATCGAAGAGCAGTCGACGAGTATCTCTTCCATCCGTCCTTCTGGCGGATAGAGCTCCTTTTGCGCTCAACGCGATCTGTCGGCTCCAAGGTTTTAGCTGACCCTGACTTGTCGAAGATGACAGAAGTCTACGAGAGGTATGAGGAGGAACGTCTCGACGATAACCTGCACGGCGTTGCCTACGAACTCGATACACCTGCCACGGTGTCTTTGATTACAGGTGCCGGACGTATAGAGCGTGTAAGTTATATAACTTTTTCTCGCTCGATGGCAGGCTGATACGTGCTCCAGTATATTTTCCCTCTTATCTATCTCCTCCTTCGACGTCATCTCAAGGTGATGAGGCTCGCCTGCAGGCATGTCGTTGATATGGAGGAATTCGTTACACTCAACGAATCGTTGGTCTCAATACTGTTGGCCGTTGATTATCGCATTGAGAACCTTGAAGGTATGGCCCAACACTCCAGTCGCACTAATCATTAAATCACAAATTTTGGACCTCCCCCGGTCTAACAGCGATCTTCAAGCAAACCAATTATGACGTTCAAGCTCGTCTGGGTAACTTCGCCTTTGGAATCGTGCGTCATCAGGCCATCAGACCTTGTTTGTGCTCGATTAATTGGACTGCAGTTCCAACTTTCATACGGAGACATCAAGAGAAAACCATCCGATAATTCCTTTGCCACCTGGACTGACCCCTCAGGACAATCAAACACAACTTTGACGTTGACCAAAGCCGACGCGAGGAGCCTCGCAGCCGGTATTCCCAAAGATATCCTGAAGTATGGCATCCAGGATGGTTACTCGGTTGCCGAATACTATGGATTCGATAGGCGGAGCTACGTTAACTCGGAGTACACCCAAATCGAGGGGACATGGACTGGCCATTATCGTCGCCAGCTTGGAGAGGAATGGGTATCATGTATCCTTCGTATTTCCATTCGCCTTGCCTCTCAACCCAAGATTGTTGGCAAAGGCGAGGATTTCGTCAGCGCATTTGAGTTCATGGGCTTGGCTCGATCTCACGAGAGATACTTGGATTTCAGCTTCATTGTCGAGGATGAAGAGGACGGAACATCACGAACGTGTACTG